>JMFS01089420.1:0-16933 GCA_000699545.1 Podiceps cristatus | reverse complement strand
GCAGCAGTCAGGGAGCAGGGATATTCCCCTCAGCCACCCCAGAACAGAAAGTTCCAGAGAAAGACAGTCAGGGAACAAACAGCTGAATAAACAAACAAAGGAAAAAAAAAATGATAACAAGAAGGCAACATGAACCAAAAGTGAACCAAATAAGGAACTAGAGCCACAGGCTGACCCTCACTTATACCAGGCATGACCTCTACGGTATGGAACACTCTCTTCGCCAGTTTGGATCAACTATTCTGGCTGTGCCCTCCCAAGTGTTTGCACCTGCACATTTTGCAGTTTCCCAGGCTTTGCTAATGTCCTTGATCATTCAGCAGCAACGAACAACAGCAGTGTACTATCGCCATTTTTCACATACTAAACCAAAAACAAGAGCTGCTGAAAACAAAACTGGCTCCATCCTGGCTGAAACCAGGACAATACTATTAATTAATGCACTGCCTCATCCTAGAAATGCAGCAATGATCCAGTACACTGGACTCAAACTGCCTCCCCAACCCTCCCTAGAAGGACACTCCAACCCACAGCAGCAGGAGAACGGTACTCACCCTGCACAGCCCGTCTCACACCTCAGGGGAATCAGTTCTTTCTGATTCTTTAGATATGAACTGATCAACCTTAATCACTTCAAAACTTTTATGCAGAAAATAAACAAAATGGAAAAAAAATATAAGTGTTGCAAGTTACCGAGTTGGTTTTAACATCCACAAAATGTGGTGCTGAGGTATGCACATGAATAAATGATGCACAATGCCTGAATCTATCTATGTAATTTCTAGTATGTGCATTTGTATACCAAAATATTGCAAGATAATATGTTTAGTGATAGAAACCTTTATTCTCTTATTCCTACTAAAAATAGAATCCTTACATTTAAATCATTCCCCAATTTATCAACAGTTTTCACAGTAACAAAAGGTAATAATCACCACACCACTGTCCGCATTGATCAAGACTAGTTCCCACAGTTTGGCATAGTATGCTCTGCACTTCTACTTCCTATAAATTACGTGCTGCTCTACCGTAGGCATTTCTGCAGCATATTTAAGTTCTTAATGTTCTTAATGAGAAGATATTGAAACTTTCACAGCTGCTTAGAAGAATAACTAAGTCATTAATACGCCCCTGTGTACAAGAGGTTTCGGGTGATAAAAGGTCTTCCACACTTGCACACCAAGTACAAACCACTAACCCTCACTGCCGTTTATCAACACTGAATCACAGAAAATGTCTGACTTGCCTGAGCAAAAACTAACCTATAAATGTTCAATGCTGGAAAACTGTTAAAAGGCTACCCACTGAGGTTCCAAATTACTCTCTAAATAGCTGGTAGTTTTAATAAAATTTATTTTGTTCATTCTTTTATATCAAGGTTTCTACTTTTACCATTTCCTGAACAAAACTTCCCAATTCACTTTTTGACAGACAAAAGCAACGTGAAATTCTTTGTGTATTTCAGCATGGAAAATTGTGGGAGCAATATGAAAGCTGTGAGAACAGCATTCTGTAACTAAGGCAGAAATCTTTTACTCTCCTTTTTTTTTAAAAAAAAAAAAAAAAAAGTAATTTATTTTTTAAATAAAACCAAAATTTCTTAATAAATATAATCTGCTGCCAGGCAGTGGCTTTGCTGGGGTAGGACAGGTCAGGCTCAGAATAACAGGAACAGAAAAGTGATTCCAGGAGCATCCTCTTCCCATAGTTCTCAAACAAGATGTCAACCTGCAGCATCTTCCTCATTTAGAGGAGAGCGTGGAGACAGCAGTTAGGCTACTGTGCAACTAACTGCTCATCTTCGACAAAGTTAGCAGATAAAACTCGTTTATATATTTCACTAAATAGTAAAGATGCTGCTTATAAATGCAGCTAGTGAGCCAATTAGCGTTAAGTTCATGACAAGTGCCCTGTGATGTTAAATAACAGCACAGAAAAAGAAAGATTTAAAATATCAGTTGAAAAGATACTTTGCTTAACAGGAGACTCCCCTTGCATACATATAAGTTCAGAAAAACATCTTGCTGAACCAGGTGGCTATTTCAATTTGGATCTTTTTACTACACAGATAGAGTTGCTAGATAGCAAAGGGTACACAAAAAATTCACAATATGCACATACCAAATCTGCTTTATAGGAACAATAAAAAAAATAAAATACTAAGAAAAAACCAAACCAACCACACACCACCACAAAATCACCCTTACTGTAACACTGTATTTAAAGACTAAATGAAAGCAACATTTCTCAGAACACCAAGCACAGAGAAATCCTGAATTATAAAGCTGCTTGCCAAAGAAATGAAAGATCTACATGAATACTTTTAATAAGCCTTTATAACCATGCTTTACAAGAAGCGCACTCTTGCTCGCTTGCTCTCTCTGATACTGGCTCAATTTCTACAGCAAGGGTCCTGTTGAAAGCAAAAATCATGGTTTGAAGGTTACGTTATGTAGAGATGATTTGTTACAATCTGTATCGGGAGCTGGCTCATCATGTATTGCAATTTGGTTCCTAGTGCCATGAACTGTGGTACAGCATCAAAATTATGACTTGAAAGTGCCAGCTATTTAGAGAGGCACAAGCAAATTAGTAAGTGATAAGGATTAAAACTGTCAACTTTTCCTAGGTATTCAAATTATGTTATTCATAATTTAAAGCATCTTCAAAGATATTTGTTATGGAAATAAAATTATTTTATGCTAATAACATAAAATGATAAAAGTGTAAGTCATACCACTTATCTTTTGGGAGCAATTCTGACCTCTGATACATATACACAATACATCTGACTTCAAGCGAGTATTCTCTAATTTCAGAATTTTCTCTTTTCTCCTCCTGTTTATTTGGAGTATGTCCAATATAAAAATCATTACGATTCATAAGCCTTACTGTAAAATGTACTTACCAGTGCTGGATTATCTTTAGCTTCCAGACCAAAAACATTCCGTCGTTTCACTGTCAGCAAATCAACATCTTTAGCATCATCATTGTCATCATCATCGTCATCTTCAAAGAACTGCATGGAGTCTGGGTCTGGTATCCTGCTTGGTACAGGAACTTCTTTTTCCTCCTCCTCAGACACCTCTTTCAATTCATCCTCAGACTCACCACTCTCCTTAGCACCTTGACTAGAAGCAGAACATTCTTCAGTTTCTTTCCTTCTCTCCTTTTCCTTTGTTTTCTTCACAGATGTCTTTCCACTGAAATTAGTTCCATGTTTCTCCACTCCTTCCTCATTAATCAAGGAGAGGGTATTATTATTTTGCTCTGTCTCCTTCAAGTGATCTGTCCCATCAGCCACCTCATTCGCACATAACTGTTTCCGAACTTTTTGAAGAAATCTCACACGGGGTGCCATTGCAAGACCAAGCGAGCTAAAGCATGGAATTAAACAAACAAATTAATCTGAAAGGTAGATACACAAAATTTGACTAAATTAGAAGCCCTCATCGATGGATCAAGCGATACCATTTTAATTATGGTAATTCATATTCATACATTTTGACCAACATATTTACAAAAGAGTATTTGGCCTACAACCAGACAATCTTGCTTGAAAAATGCAAGTGAACCTTGGGATAGGAAGGAAGATGAAATAACTGAGAACTCTCAAGAAGAGTTACAAACCATCCATGTCCTTCTTGTGTTGGGGGCCCCAGAGCAGGAGGCAGCACTGCAGGGGGGGTCTCACCAGAGCGGAGCAGAGGGGCAGAATCCCCCCTCGACCTGCTGCCCACGCTGCTGGGGATGCAGCCCAGGGTACAGTTGGCCTTCTGGGCTGCCAGCGCACATTGCCGGCTCACGTCCAGCTTCTCATCAACCAGCACCCCCATGTCCTTCTTTGCAGGGCTGCTCTCAATCCATTCTCCACACAGCCTGTATTATTTTACCCAGTTATTCATGACAAAGTTATACTAATACTCTATACATGAAGGGACAAAAGTTATCCAAAAAAGCAAAAACACTGTATAGCAACAATACTGGAAAGCATTGCATGGCAACAGACACTCTGCTTCCAAACAGATCGTTTGACTTCAGTAAACTTCATAATTGCCCATTATTATTACACCTGACTGTATCAAATCCAAATTCAAAAAAAGTAATATTAAAGCCTCTTTGAGAGTTCATGAGCCTGCTCATTAGGTGAACAAAAGAAAGTAGGGGGACACTGGTACTGTGCAAGGAACACAGGGAGACCGCAGCTACTTTTAAAAACACACAATACAGAATTGAGTATTTGTAATATTCAGGGCTCGTACGTATACTTAAAGTAGTATTTAACCAACTAAAATAGCTACATATATACAGGTGCACACACATATATAAAAGACGAGTCTCTTTTGATTCAGATTATGCACAGTTATACACCACCTCTCAATGTTGCTTATTTCAAGCAGCCAGCATTATGTCTTCTCTTCACCACACAGCTCTCAGAAACCTGAGTTGTGTCACAGAAGAAAAATCAAATCTGTAATCCCTGGTGAGAATGTCATTATGAATAGTCCATGAAGCATCCAAATGGTACTGCAGAGCAGCAGGAGCAGCCTGTAGGCCCTGGAGAGCCTTGAACTGTTAATGGCAGCCAATGGGACAGAGCAGTCAACAGGAGATGCACCCTGATTAAGTAACAGACAAACAAAAAAACCCCAAACAAGCAAAAAACACCAAACAAACAAACAAACAAAACCCCACACACAACCACACCTGTGGTTAAACAAGGCAGTTTTGGTACTGGCCACAGGTTAAAACACTGAAAAGTGGACACACACCCAAACAGTAGCCCACACTGTTAGGATGAGGAGCAAGTTTTTTCAATAAGTAAAGTCTTAATTTTAAAGTTAATTGTGTTTAAGTATTTCTGATAACCTAGTACTACTGTACTACAAGCAATTAAGAGCAATAATAAAACCAATAGAATTTTACGAAGAAAAAAATATCAAAGGAAGTTTTTACCCAGTGTATTTTGCACATTTACTGACAGTGCAAAGGATACCACACCACCACACTTGGGAACTGAAATTGGAGCAACCAGCAATCTTAAACTTGTTTCAGTGTTTGACAGCTAACACTAATTACCTTTGCAATGAAACTATGTTTTAAAGTTTGGCCTATTAACTAACTGAAACAAAAATAACCAAAAGAAAGCAGCTGTAATGCTTCACTGCAGCACCTGGAGGAGATTCAAACCTGGAATCGGGCCTTAACACCAGGCACAGTAAAACACATATAAAGAGATTCCTGCAACATCAATGAATGTGCAATCTCTTCGGCAAGGGGATCAAAGTAGCAAAAAAAAAAAACCCTTTGCAAGAGAAACACTTTTTTTGCTTTTTCCAGATTTCACAACATCATTCTATATAAAGTATTGCTGTGAATTGTTGACAAGGTAGTGCAAGTAGTAGCACTGTATGGCAACTTTATGGAACTACGCAACCCGTGTTCGCTTCTCTTTCCCATGTACACAAACACAATGCACACAGGACTGCAAACTCTGATTTTAGCACAGCTTCTCGTGTAAGTCTCCAGAGCTAGTATCAAAGATCAGGATTACATCTGCAGAGACAGGTTTGACAAGGTGAAGAAACTCTCTCTCCACAGGGTAAGTAAAAAAAAAAAAAAAAGTCAAGAAGAGCACCCCAGGATGTGGAGAAGACTTCACCACAGCTCTTCTCATTCAAATAGGAAAACCCACCAGCCAGATTGCTGTTCTGCACTGATGTCTTACTTTAATAATTGCATAAAATTAATCATCAGTTACTGTTGGCCAATTTTTGGTCTGCTTAGCAACTCTAACAAAAAAGACCAGTGCTATCAGAACTGAAACGACATTTGAACCAACAGAATATAGCCCTCAGACTTGGGGGAGAAGGAAGGTGTTAAGGTCAAATTAGTTAAGAAAGTTTAGTAAAAAAGGTTAAACAAAATTGTGTACAAACAATCCCCAATCACTTTTAATTACATAATTTCTCAAAGAAATGCCAGCATTTTGGCTCGTTACTGCCTCTTTTCCATAGTATATTCCAAATGGAGAACAATTTAGGACAAACACATTCTACTACTGCTAAAAGTTTCCTCATATTCTAAGATTCTACAGTTTCTTTAGAATTTATTTCTTAATTACTTGCCACATCTAGAGTTCAGTCATACTTAACAACCTGATTATATGAACCAGCTTTTCTTTTGATCTGCTAGACTCCTTTTCATTAATTCATTAGATGCCACTCAGAATACAATTCCACTCCAACTGAAGTTACAGCTATTCTTGATTTTAGTGCTAGAATTTCATGCATTCTTCTGGAATAAGAAAAGTTCAAGGTTTTCTCATAAAGAGAGACAAAAAGCAGGTAAGTTATTTAGTGAGATTTCACAAATTCTAACACAGAACACTAACACCACAATGTAGCCCTCACACTACTGTAGCTTTAAAATGGCAACACAGATTCAGATGACAAACCAGAAAAGCAATCCTGTTCCCTATTTTGGCATGAAATGCAATGACTTCTTGGAAGCAAGTTCTTATATAGAAATCACCTTCTAAAAGCAATACTGAAACCAATGGATTATTTTGCTACTATAAATGATAGTACAGCTGACAGTTCTATTCATCAACAGAAACTGAGGTAGCCAGACAGCATCATCCCCATCATTGATCAGAGCAAGCGCAAAGTAACCGAACAAAACACCTACAATGCTCAGCTACCTCCTTTAATTTAAAGCAAGTGACAAAGATTTTTAGGAAATAATTTAAAAGAGTAAAACTCCACTGAAAGAACATTGTATGGCTTTAAGAAGAATACCATCTTTGGTTGCTATTGAATAAGGAAAATCAAACATTAGTAAACTTTTTAAAAATTAATTCAAATCAATGGTGTATCAGACTTAAAATATTGCCTTTTCTGAGGTTTGTTAATTATGCTTATACAAAAATCTTGAGTATGTTTACATTAACAGGGTAACTTCACTATGCCTCTATTTGAATTGGGTGAAAAGCTGGGCATCTCTCCTAACTCTTTTAAAAAGACAGAATCTTAGATGCTCAGAGGAAAATCTGTCCTTGCCCAAAACAAATTAAACAGTAAATATAAGACCAGTAAATTTTTTTAAGTGTCACAAGAGTTCCTAATCTGCATCTAGATGATTTCCAGTCCTTTTGGAAATATGAGGCAGTTGTAAAGAATTTGAGGTCACTTCTGCAGAACTGCTGCACAACAGTTTTACACAAGTTACTGCTTCATTCTAATATTGTTACCACATTTACTAAATATAAGACATATTCCATTCATGAACAACTTCAGGATGATTTGAAAACATAAAAACACAGCAGTGATTTCTTTTACTGTAGAACAGGTTCAGATAAAGATTTAAAATAGACTGAAAAGGTTAAATACTCCCAGAAGCTATTTCAAGAGAAGAAACGTGTACCACTTGCTTTGCAATGTATGCTACATCTACATTTAACAATTAAAATGTTTTCAGAAGAGAGGATGAGCAATCATTTGAAAACAGGAGAAATCAAATCAGCTGAAGTGACACAATTCTGAATTAACAGGCTTTCCAGATGATTTGATTAATAACCAAAACAGAGAAATTGCTTTTCCTGTGTTAGTTATTTTACTAGCCAGATTTATCCCTCTACATTAATGAGCTCACATGCATAGTAGTCTAATAATAATAATGAGGGACAAGCTAACCAAAAGTTTATGGGTCAGGATCAAAGAGAAGGCCAACAAAGAGGATGTCATGGTTGGAATCCAATCCCTTAGAAGACTGCGATCTAGCCGCCTTTACAAAAGTAAAAGAAGCTTCCACAATGCAGCTGCAGGCCCTGGTGCTCTTGGTACCTGTGGCACCCTGACACCTGCTCAAAGGGCAACACAGAAGAGCACAAGCAACAGAGATTTCTGGAGTGCATTAGAGACCATTTCCCAAGGTAGCTGGATTAGCAACTGAGAGGCACTCTACTGGAACTGCTACTCACGCATATGCAAGTACATTTACTTCTAAGGTGAGCGAAGGTCAATAGCAGCAGGCTTGGCTGCACAATGAGAAAATGTAGTTGAAGATCCTAGAAGAAACAAGGATTATGACTAAGAGAATAATGACCCTGGACTTTGAGAGAAAAGACTACAGCTTGTTCAGAGGTCTCTATGGCAGGACCAGAAAGCTCAGAAGCTTACAGAAGTACTTAGAGAAATCTCAGGAAGGGACAGCTGGATCTCCAGGTGGTTGAGGGGCAGTTGTGTGAGAAACGCCCAAGCTCTACAGATCATCGGAGGGAGTACTGAGGTCCGTATGAGTAATACTGTATGAGGCTGAGATTAACTAGGTAACGGCACAAGAAATACTAAGTCTGGTTACAGGTGTATGAAGACTGGAAACAACTGGGGAAAAGTAATTAGGGGCAGACCTTTTAGGTGGAAGGAGACTGGGGTCTAGAAAAGGAAGTACGACAGCAGTGAGAAGGAGTGCCAAGAACTGGCAAAGGGATGATGAGGTGTGCAAAGCCTGTGATGGGGACTGCCTGGGAGATGTGACGGGTACTCTTGCACTGGCTCTTGGCAGCCACAGCAAGTTATCGAACGAAACCCTCTGCCCTGACCAGGCAGTAAGGGTCAGGCCTACATCCACAGCCAGGCAGACTGGGGTGAGAGTGCAGTGTGTGTTTTCCCTGCTCAGTGAGAGGACAGACAGATACGGACAGATGGATCATGTATCCTGGTATCACCCACTTCAGAACTGACAGCACCTGCAGCTACCTACCGCTTTGTAACACTGATTTGCAAGCAATACTTGCAAAATTAGCTGGGAACTAAGTCGTGTGTATCAGACATTTCCCAAGAAACTTGGCTTCAACCTGCTTTATTTATTCTCTATGTACCAGTACAGGGATAAACAGAGAAAAATATGCTGCATTCCTCCTGGAAAACATGATGAAATTCACAGAAAAAATTGCCTCCCTTGGCAGCCCTCAGAGCTGTGACTAACCTGTCCATCCAGCACACTCGCCTGTTAAGATCTGCCCCTGGAGACTGATATGTATATGTTAGCATTTAACAAAATTAAGTGCCTGAAAAGTAAAATATTTCAAATCCCTGCCTCCTTTTTACCTTGCCTCCTACCCAGGAGGCCAGAATAACTATTCCTTTCCATCCTGTTGTTTGTTTACATTTTCTTACGTTTTCAAAGCTGTCCTTTGCAATGAAAAGACAAATTTCTCTTTTATGCAAGCATAGAGGTTCTCCTTCACTGAACTTAAAGGCTGCCTCTGTTAACACAAGGCCTGTGCAAGTCGTCTTCTAGCAAATTACTCTTGATAGCAATTTGTAATGAGAGAACACTGGACAGAATACTAATGTACCATGGCATAAAGGTAATCAATCACTAGAATACATATATGTATCTACATGTACACATGCAGTTTTTATTTTTTATATAAATTGCTTTCTAGAATTGAATATATAAATAGTTTTATATAATACAAGAAAATCAAAAAGACAATTGTTTTTTGTACAATCAACAGAGCTAAAGAGAATCTCAGTGCACAGGGGCATCAGGCAAGAAAGCAACGGAGAATTGGGCAACAGTCTGTCAGACTGAAATGCAAACCTGACGGGGCAATAAGGAGCCTGTTTTCTCTGCAGGATTTTTAGTTGAGTAGCATCTATACAGCCAGCAGTAAATCTCCACAGAAAGGCTGAAATACTTTTTGGAGAATACACACAGAAGGTAAAGGGAAGAAAGGATTCTCATTCCATGTTTTGCCACGAGTTTGCATGCTGAGCATAAACCAAGGTTGCTTCTCAATACAGAATTCAAACATACCAGACTTTGAGGGCCTTTAAGATAAATTAAGGCAACTGATCCACTGTATCAGAGGATGTGCACTGAATTGAAAGCCAGGGGACTGCAGGGTATATTTAGGTAGACTAGCAGTCTGGAGAGCGGGGGAAAACAGTGCCAACAAACTGTTCACTTAGAGCAGAATCTCCAAATTATCTCCCAGATTTATTTTCTTCTGACTTTTTGATTATGCTTCCATATACTTCACAGTCTTGACTAAATCACTCCTACTCTCTCCAAACAGCTGTCTGGTTTCTTCCATTTTAATACAGCAATGACTTATTAGTCATTTTGTAAAGCTAGGATTGGAACGGACTGTGATGAAGGACCAAATCCTGGCACAGAGGCCTGAGAACAACAGAACTGTAGACTACTCTGTCCACATCAATATCAGATACAGACAGCACACCATACTGGAACCCAGAAAGAGGCACTAGGATTCCAAAAATTCAGCATTACCACCATCTGTCAGTTGGTTTCTTAACACATTAGTTAAATGTGTGGTCATTCCTCCTAGTCCTAGTCTTCTGCCACTACACCTTACATTCAGCATAGCAAGACCTGCAGCAAGGTTTTAAAGATGCTCACAAATCACACAGGTGAAGGTACAGGCAATGCATGCAGTGAATTTTTTCAAGTTTCTGCTAGTTCTCCTTTTAAAAAATTTCTCAGTCCATAAAGTAAGAAAGCATCTTTTGTAATAGGCTTATGTACATTAAAAAAACATAATCCTGTTAATTGCAGCACAGCACTGGAAGACCAGGTGTTCTACAGTCTAGTAATTTGTCACATTTTAGTTCATTATGCCACGTGCTGACAAGTTTGAAGACTCCAATGTATGAAATTCCAGAGATGTAAAATTAATTTACCATGCACCTCTGAGCACCATCCTGCTCCCTTCTGACTACCTTATGTCCCATGAGATTATTCGAAAACTTCACGTCTTAAAACAATCTCAGATGGTTGTCATCTGTAAAGTCAACCTGTCAAAATTAATTTCCCTCCCATACAAAGTGTGGAATGGTTCACATACATGTACAGAAATAGACATAGTAAAATAAATGCTATTCAGTCCAGTGCAGATGTTTCATCTTTACCAAGAGCACTAAATCTTCTGAAAAGCAATTATGTCCAAGGAAAAATGTCCCAACCACACTCAAAATGAGACTGCAACATATCTTCTTTAGACACTCTGACTTCTTTTTAAATAATACACTTTACAGGTTGGCATTTAGTTATGAGGCTTAAGGGTGAATCTAATTAAAAAAAAAAAAAAAAAAAAAACCACAAACCACAACACACCCTATTGTTCTCAACCCTTTTACTTCACAAGTTTTGTCTTCTGTTGTATACAGCAAATGTACCTTCTGTTGTAAGAGTTATTTCTCTCTGTAGATATATTGGTTTTAAACATAATTTCTATTTAGAATGTCTTTGAAAATATGCAAAAGCATAGCATAAATACAAAACTGTAAATACATGACAAGACTGTCCAATTCTACCTGTTAAGATAGTCAAAACAGCTATTTAAAGGTACCATACATTGCAAAACTTATCACTATACAGTTTTCACTTCCCAAGTTGATCATACTTACAGGGCATATTCTGCTAGAGGCAATTTGAAAACATCAAATACTTCCTTATTCTTCATTAAGTAAACTGAACGCAAGTAGGATACAAAACACTGAAAGAAAACCAAGAGTATTTAACAAAAAAAGAAACCATTCAATTACCAACATACGAAACTAACATTATACTGTTGCTCTAAACACAAAATAGAATTTCACTATGAAGTGGCCTAACATTGATTTCAGACTGAAATTCTTTTACATAATACCCATCAGTCAAAATTTATCAGTACTACAAAAGCAATGGAACTTCAAGTACTCAAATATTTCATTAAATGCACATTAATTGCCTGAATTTCCCAACAGTATGTCATATTATTTTCCCTAGAAAGAAAATATGGCACATTAGTCAGAAAGAAAAATCACTGATTCAGTTTTTTTTCCCCCCCTCAGCTTTTCTGAATTTTGTTACGCTGTTCTGATATCTGAGTTATGTGGAAGCAAGAACAGACTGTGTTGTTATCAATTTGAGGTGTCCTGACTTAACCACTAACAGAAAGTGATTCAACTCAATGTAGCTGCCTTTCACTGTGGCCTAAGATAGTACATATTACCTTGCATTTGCCATCAGCTCATCACACACACACAGACAATGAATGCAACTCAGTTGACCAACATAAATCCTCTAGACATCTACTAAGACCAGTCCAAGCTTGAAGTTTCAATTAATCCCAGACTTTCACTGGAAGAACTGCATAACAGAATAAATCCTATGTTGCATTTTCCTTCCATCCTTCCCCAAAGGAAAGATTCTTATTCTTCTCATGTTTCTTTTAGGAGACTATTTCTGCCTCTCATCAGCAGCATAAACACTGGAATGTTTGAAGTATCAGTTTCCCTCTACTCTGCCCTGGTGAGGCCCCACCTGGGAGTCCTGCGTCCAGTTCTGGGCACCCCAGTTCACGAAAGATGAGGAACTACTGGAGAGAGTCTAGTGGAGGCTACAAAGATGATGAGGCGGCTGGAGCATCTCTGCTATGGGGAAAGGCTGAGGGAGCTGGGGCTGTTCAGCCTGAGGGAGAGAAGACTGAGAGGGGGCCTCATCAATGCTTGTAAATATCTCAAGGGCGGGTGTCAAGAGGATGGGGCCAGACTCTTTTCCGCGGTGCCCAGCGACAGGACAAGGGGCAACGGGCACAAGCTGAAACACGGGAAGCTCCATCTGAACATGAGTTCAAACTCCTTTGCTGTGAGGGTGACCGAGCCCTGGCACAGGCTGCCCAGAGAGGTGTGGGGTCTCCTTCTCTGGAGATACTCAAACCCCGCCTGGACGCGTTCCTGTGCGACCTGCTCTGGGTGACCCTGCTCTCGCAGGGGCTGGCCTAGATGGTCTCCAGAGGCCCCTTCCAACCCCCACCATTCAGTGCTTCTATGGTTCTATGAAAAGATTTTTAACACATGCCAAAACTCCTCCCACAAGGCTTAAACCAGCAAACAGTAGTAACAATAGATTAAGCTTGTAGGGTTATATTCAAGCATACATTAATCACACCCTTGTTCTACCATGTACAGGCACTTGTCAGAGTATCAATAATTTATGTGGAATTAAAAAAAAAAAAATCTATTTCTTGTTAACATGAGATAGAGGAGGAAAAGACCCAACAGTTAGGAGAATTGATCTTTTAAGGGGATTGCTTAAATACTTGTAAGATATACTTCTCCAAAGGTGAAAAGAAAGATGACACAGTAATTTACGTCATGTCATAAAGTCATACTTTTCCCCTTGGCAAAATTAAATAAAAACTATTAATTGTAAGATATATAGAGCTGAGAGATATACTTTTCAAGTTGCCCAACACTTCATTATAGAAGTAAATTTTCGTTTGCTTATTTTTTGGAATGCTAAGTTTTGGGGTAACGTTTCCTGTCCAGATTATGTCTTTCAATTAATTTTAGCAGTGGAAGGTGCTAGCAAGAGCCATTCAGCTGCTATCAAGAATGAGGTGTGAAATAAAACACTTGTTTGCTCACATTAAATTATTAATCATTTTACAAAGATAACTAGAACCTTTACAAAAAGGCCTCAAATTTGACAGATCTCATTAATCTGTTGCTGTCTAGCAAGCAGTGACAGAAATAAGTGACAAAGCCTCTTTTTTTTCTCTGTAGTGACAGATGGGAAAAAAAGCAGGTTAAATAAGTATCTTTTCTGTGAATCTGAGAGTTACAGATCCAAAGATCTACATGAGTCACTACATGCCACAGGGCAGGAAACTCATTCTGCCTGTTGGATAACCTATAAAGCCATCCACTTATATTACTAGTATACCTTTGGTACACATGATCTAGAAATTAATAAATGATAGATAAGGGGCAGAAAGTACACAACTTTTCCACATGTATCAAGCCCTACAATCAACAAGAATGAACCACCAAACAAATGCCAGATGTTCTAACTCACATCTATCGGATGTCAACAGGGTTCAGCCCACTGAGACTAGAAACAAATTTTCAAGTTTGTCATGGACTGTACACAGGATGATATGGCTCTGTGTTCAATGAAATGGGCATCTAATTAAGGTAAGTGGCTTAAAAGGTCATTCAATAGTAATATAATGATGACTGAAGTCTTCAGCTGACCTCATTCTTTATTACCTTCCTTCCTTCAGGAAGGAAGGTTTAAATTAGATATTAGGGGGAAGTTTTTTACAGAGAGAGTGGTGAGGTGCTGGAACAGGCTACCCAGAGAGGTGGTGGATGCCCCATGCCTGGAGGTGTTCAAGGCCAGGTTGGATGGGGCCCTGGGCAATCATGTGTAGATCCAGGCCAGGAGGTTGGTGGCCTTGCCTGTGGCAAGGGGGTTGGAACTCTATGATCCTTGGGGTCCCTTCCAACCCAGACCTTTCTATGATTCTATGATTCTACTGTGAACACTTTCAGCAGAAGATACTCCCTGCTTCAAGAGCTTATACTCAAACTAGAAAAGTTAGATACAGCATAGAAGAGTTGTTCTACCTTACAAGAAGAGAAATTAACCACAGAAAGAGCAAGTGATTTCTTTGATTTTGATTTGATTTCAGCACCTTCACTTCAAGCTCCTTTGAAAATACTGTCACCTTTCTTGGATTTTATTCAGTTCTCCTTACACTTGGTCACTCTGCACACACACTGGACAGCAGAGGGGGAACAAATTTAGTCAGTCTGAACTTTTTTCCTGCCCTTTTATCAGTTGCTGTTGTCCACTGCTATTTTTGCTGGTTTGATATCACTTTCAAGGGTTTCTTTAATAACTGAACACTACAAAAATAATACATGAATTAACTTGTACCATTATGGAAAATGTTACAGTTGGCTATCAGAAACATATTACAGCTCTACTACAATAGCAGCTAAGGGCCTCCAAAACCACACAAGATTATTGTTCAAGTACTAGAAATAGATAGGGCAAGAAGTACTATGCTCTATTAATGTGTTAGATTTAAATTTCAATTTATTAATGTGTTTCTGCTGCTCATCACCTGCTCATTTACCTAAGAGGGGCTCAGGTATGGTCTCCACTCAGCTGAAAGCCGTCGCCAGAAGGAATGTGGTGACCCAGACGGAGCTCCCACGTAAACATGCGGCCATGCAGGTCTCCAGCTGCAGGGAGTGCTCCTGCCTACACTGTGACCAGGTGGACAACCTGCTCAGCCTGGTGGCAGAGCTGAAGGAGGACATGGAAAGGCTGAGGTGTATCAGGGAGTGCAAGCAGGAGATAGACCAGTGGAGCCACGCCATACCACCCCTGAGAGGAACACAGCAGATGGGTGCCCCACAAGGGGCAGAGGATGCCCTACCCTCTCGCCATCAGGCCAAACAAGGGCACCTAAGGGATAGGGGGAATGGAAACGGGTCCCTGCTCGGGTGGAAGGCGAGTCGCCTCTCACCCTCCCTCTCCTCCCCAGGTGCCTTTACACAACAGACATGAGGCTCTGGATTTCAAGACCCAGGCTAATGAGACCACAGGGGAAGGCTAACCTGGGGGGTTGCCAAGGGCGAGTCAGTCAACCCCACGCACTAAGGCTACCTCCACCAAGAACAAAAGAAGAGTGAGCAAGGACAAGGGGTCAGCTAAGCTGGAGGAGACACTGAGATTAAGTCGGTCTCAACCCCCCATCAGAACAGCCTCTATCAAGGAAAAGAGGCAAGTGGCCATCGTAGGAGACTCCCTCTAGATGGGAAGAGAAGGCCAGATCTGCAGACCGGACCCACTTGTTAGGGGAGTCTGCTGCCTTCCTGGGGCTTGGGTTAGAGATGTGCAGAGAAAGCTTCCTGCCCTGATCCAGCCCTCAGATTACTATCCCCTAGTGTTTTTTCAGGTGGGCAGCGATGAAGTTGCAAGGGGAAATCTAAGGATTATTAAGAGGGACTTCAGGGCTCTGGACAGCGGGTCAAGGGACCAGGGGCACAAGTAGTGTTCTCCTCTATCCCTCCAGTGACAGGGAATTATGAGGGAAGAAACAGGAGGAGCCAGAAGATCAATACCTGTCTCTGAGCCTGGTGTCACAGGCAAAACTTTGGGTTCTTTGATCACGGGTCAGTTTACATGACACCAGGCCTGCTGGCAGCGGAGGGGGGAAGGGGGGAACCTGTCTCGAACGGGGAAGAGGCCCCCAGGACACGAGTTAGTAGCACTCATTGAAAGGGCTTTAACTAGATTTGAAGGGGAAAAGGGATAAAACCAAGCTTGCTAGTGAAAAGCCTGGGGCCGGTATGATGGTTGCTGGGGGACAGCGTGCTAGCGAGGCCCTTCACTCTGCTGTCCCAGTGAAGGCACAGAGCAGAGCTGTGGGGCAGCAAGGGCGCAGCTCTGTCGGGGGCTCAGCCTCAGTGCCTTTATGCAAAGGCGGGTAGCATGGGGGATAAACCAGAGGAGCTGGAGATGTTGGAGATGTGCACACACCTGCAGGGCTGTGATCTCATTGGCATCACGGAGAAGTGGTGGGATGGCTCCTGTGACTGGTGTGATGGAATGGAAGGGTACAGGCTCTCTAGGAAGGACAGGGAGGGGAGACAAGGAGGGGGTGTCGCCCTCTATGTCAGTGACAAGCTGGAGTGCATGGACCTCCTCCTGGGGATGGATGAGGAGCCCATGGAGAGCTTATGGGTCAGGATTAAAGGGAGGGCAGGGTCTGGTGACATTACAGTGGGAATCTGCTACAGGCCACCTGGCCAGGACAAGCGAGTGGACAAGGCCCTCTATATGCAGATGGGAGCAGCCTCACGTTCACAGGCCCTGGTCCTCATGGGGGACTTCAGCCACCCCAGTATCTGTTGGAGGGACAACACAGCTGAGCACAAGCAATCCAGGAAGTTCCTGGAGTGTGTTGATGGTAACTTCCTCCACCAAGTGACAGAGAAGCCCACAAGGAGATGCTGTGCTGGACCTTGTTCTTTACCAACAAGGAGGGGCTGGTGGAGAACGTGAAACTCAAGGGCAGCCTCGGCTGCTGTGACCATGAAATGGTGGAGTTCAAGATCCT
>KL277274.1:538-12977 GCA_000699545.1 Podiceps cristatus | reverse complement strand
CCCCCCCCCTTCTTTTGGAGATAGATATAGTTCTGCAATCAAAGAACCTCTTAATTGCCTAATTCCTTAAATACGAAAAGGTGATGCCTGCCTTAACCTGCAGTAGCAGATACCTGAAATGACAGTAGCTGTGATCAGCCTACACTGCCCTGGTCACCTTAATATGGTGTTAGCTGAGGCTGCCTCGGGCACGGGACTCTCTCCTCTTGTCCCCTGATCTGTCCCCTTGAAATCCCTGCTGCTGCACCCTCTGGGTCCGCCCCCTCCCACGCAGCGGGGATGCACAGCCCTGTGGCTCTCCTCCTGGTAAAAAGGAGCTTTGAGACTGGGAGCCGTACTGCCCTGTAACTAATGTACACTCAGCCTCAGATACACAGTGACAACAACTTAAATGTCAACATTCCTAGTTAATCCCTTGCTAACAAAATATGCCTGGAAAGAGATGGCTCTGCATAATCTCTGGTGAACAAGATCTTATTTTAGCAGTACAAGCACTTGGGAGATTTCCTCAGTTTGACCAATGAAACCGAAAGATTGGCTTTGATAATCGCAGCTGTAAATGATGCGTTTGATCCCCTCAGTGAAGAAACCCACTGCATGTGTGAGAGCATACAAACCCTCCTCTGCCCAAGCCCTCCTCCAGAGCAGCAGCAGGCTGGTCTTCCTGGGTGGCGTCTGAATGACAAGGGATGTGATTTCTGTTCTCTGATGTTCGCTGCTCTCCTCTCCCTTCAAGGAGATGTCCACAGACTCTTCCTGAGTCACATTTTCCAGCCCAAACAGCTAGCAGTCTTTAAAAGGAAACTATAGGGTAAAATTTATTTCAATACTCTCTCAGGAGCATTTGAACAGGGACCGTAGACACGTGGTGTTTGGATTCCTCTCTTTAGGTATCGAGGCCAGCCTCGCTGTATCCTGGGGAGCCCAGGCAGACCCTGAGCCGTGTTCATGTCATCTCCCTCGAGGCTGTTTTAAGCCTTTGGATTAGGTGAAAGGCAGAGCACCCAAGGTGAGGAGACGAAGCTCCTCGCTGTTCAAAGCTGTTGGATGTTTTCAGCACCCTGGCTTGCTGCGGGCAGGATACCTGCGCTTCCGAGGCTGGCATCCATACATGCAGGGCAGCAGCATCCCCCCGGCAGCCTGCACCGACACAGGGTTTCCTGCCCGAGGTCGATCTGCGCCTGAGCTTCAGGCCCAGCACAAAAACAGTAGAAAGGGTAGTGGGCCATTCTTCACCCCAATTTAACATGCAATCCTTGCAACCCCTGGTTATTTGTGTCTGTGGTGGGCAAGCATGTATTGGGGAATTTTGTCATTCAGCCCATGGTTTTCAGTCACTGCTTTCCTGCACGCCAGTGTCACCTTACAGTCAATGATAAAACAACATCCACTTGTTTCCCTGGAGTTTTACGGGGTTCTATTTCTTTTTTTCTCTTGTTACTTCCTTTCTGAAGGATGTCTGAGGGGTGCTCTCCCCACCATTATTTCAGTCCCTCATTTCAGCCTGGCTCCGTTCATGCTTTATTTCTCACACCGCCTCTTTTATTCTGCTTTGTTCTTCCACCACCACCTGTCACCAAAGCCTCTTCCTTCCCTACTGCGTTATCTTCTAGAGACCTATCGATCTCCTTTTTCTCCATTCCCAATCTCTCCCTTCCATTATTTTCTAAAATATCTTCTCCATCTCCCTCTTTCCTACTGCCCAACACTTGCCCATGCCTTAGTCCCCCCCTCCCCAGCTCCCCACCATGGAAACACCCCCCACCGAACTTGCAGTCGCTCCACGCCTGTCGTACGTGTGGAGTCCCGCCACCTTTACTCGGTGCCCTGCGTGGGCCTGCTGCGCACCCCCTGCCACCCCTGCTGCAGGCAAGCAGCCCTGGCTCAGGCCGGGAGGACCTGAAGTGGGAAGGCTGCTTGCCCAGCCCTGGACTTGCTTGTCCTCCAGCATCTCCCTCTCACAGCCAGAGGCAGGCTACCCGGCTGCCCCGAGCTTTGACCTGGCCTGGCACAGCTGTGCTTACAGGTGGAGCTGCTCCCTTCTCTGAGTGTCCCTCCTGCAGCCTCTCATCCCGCAGAGGAGTCCTTCTTCCTCTATAGGGGCTGCAGTTGTGCCCCTCTCCACCGCCTCTGCCTGCAGCCGCCTTTCTCTGCCTTGCCTGCCCTGAGCCCCTGGGGCCCCGAGCCCCGCTAGAGCCCCCATGCTGCTGGTCCGTTGGACCCTGGTGGGATGGAAATGCAATGGCCTCATTCAGCTGAAGTCACTGTGGAAAGGTGTGACTTCTGGGCTAGGATGGGCGCCCTAATTATTTAGTAATGAGTCTAAGGATCTTGAATCCAAGTAACTGTTAGAGATGGCTCTGTGTTAGCCCTGAGCCACCCTCTTTACCACCTTGCTGTGCCGAAACAAGTGTGCAGCATGCTCAGACTCTGGAGATAACTGGATATTTTCGAAGCCTCCATTCTTCTGCAGAACTTGTAGCACTTCCATCTTTGCCTGCTCGCCTTATTCCTGACTCTCTTCCCGTCTACTGTGACTGTTTTCTATTTTTACTCTTGACAAAGGGTTGTGGGCTTAGAGGCTGCTCTTGTAGCTGTAGATGTAAAATGCCTGCTGTGTGGTGTTTGTAATGAAAGCACCGCTCCTGGAAATTAACTAATTCACAGACCTAACTAATTAACTCTGCAGCCGCACGGAGCTGTGGAGGAGTGTCAGTGTGGTTTCATTGCCGAGGGCGCTGGGCTGGGGGAGAGAGAGAGAAAGGAGGCGGGGAGACCCGTGTCCGTGATCCCAGCTCTTCCCCGGCCCCTGCCGCCACAAGCAAGTCGTTTCCCATCCCTGTCTCCCTTCCCCATGCCCTCGCTTTCTTCTTCGGTCGAGCTGTTCAGGGCAGGAACCGTTTCACATTATGCCTATTCAGTGCCTTGTACAGGGAGGCCTTGACATTGGCGGGGACACTAATCGCTGCTGGTAGACAAACAATAAATACTGGAGAGACAAAGAATTATGAAGCCAGATAGCTCCAGATGTCAGTTCGTCCCTTTCTAGATTTTCTTCCTTTGCTATCTCTGCCCCCAGGGGAATGGCCACACAGCTTTGATGAGGGCAAGTTTATTCCTCCATGGTGGCACCGCATCCAATCTCTTCTCCTTCCCTCGGGCCCCACCCAGTCCTCCCTGGAGCCAGCGAAGCGATTCCTGTGGAAATACATTGGAAGTGGACCAGGCTCTTCCGCCCTAAGCAGCAGAGTTTGGACAACAACCCCGCCAGTGTTTAGAGTACACTGGGAGACAGACAAGGTCGCCTACACTATTTCAAGGCTAAATGCCTGATAGGAGAGTTTTCTACCCATGTATGCTCCCACGGAGGTTCCGTATGCCCACGCTACCCGCCCTGGCCCCCTCTCCCCTCCACATGTGCCCCAGGGAGTTCCACTGGGCACCTGTGTGGTGATCGCTGGCAGCACATGGATGAGGTAAGCCTGCTGCCCAGGGGCCTGCCCGGGGACTGCCAGAAGCTTCCCTGACCCATGGGAGGGTCACCCCTTCCTTCTGCCCGCCGCCTGCCCCCGCACAGGCAGTGCAGTAACTGTGGCTTGTCCTTGCTGGGGGAAGGAGGTTACGACTGGGGTTTGCTGAGTAATGTACAGCTCAGATGGGTTTCTGAGGCTCAGGGCAGCCAGAACAGGCAAACTAGAAAAACCCCGTTCCACCGAGTCCCAGCGGGTCGAGGTGGTGACAGCTGGTGGCGTTTGGGATCAGGGATCATGCCTGACGTTGTAGCTGCCTGTGCTCCCAACTGACACGCAGGGTCGAGCACCGCTGGGACCGCATCCAGCGTGTGAGGAGGCACAGGCGCTCGGGCTGGGGACCTAGCATGAGAAGAGGAAGCAGAATAATTGCTGGATGAGGGAGGAGATATATTCAGCGTGCCTTCCTGCAGGCTTGCTGGGCTGTGCTTGCCGAATGGGAGCTCTGGCCACCAGGGACAACAGAGCAGGAGCTTTTCTGGCGGTTGATGGAAACTTGAGGAGAAGGCTCAGAGCCAGGCAGTGCTCACTGGGAGTGCGAGGCTGGGAATATGTAAGTGTGTGTGCTGAGGCACACTTGGCACTGGGGCAGGTGACAAAACATACCTGAGATCACTCTGGGGCTACCCCTCTGGATCCCCCCCCTCAGAAGCAGATGTCCTGATGTCACTCATTCCTCCGTTTGCTCCCCCTGGATATTGCAAAAATCATGACACTGTGACACAAAAGGTGGTGCAAGGACGTCCGTGCTGGTGAAGACCCAAGCCACAGTGAAGACCCATTCCACTATGCCTATGGAAGCACCATGAATTTAATGGCTGGACTCGATGATCTTAAGGGTCTTTTCCAACCTTGACAATTCTATGATTCTATGATTCTATGAAGCCTGGTAGACCTCATAGCGCCTTTATCCCATGGAGTCATGGTCCCTTTCTTGAAGCTGGTCACAAAGTAGTAAGGGTAAGACTTGTTACAGAAGGCACGCTGCTGAACGGAGGAAGCAGGACTAGCACTGCACCCAAGATGACTCACCTCCCACCAGCTCTGCTATGCCTGTGTGCTCTGGGACAGCTAGCAGCGGCAGAGCTAACTCTCTGTACTGCCTAGGTGTCAATGCCATGGAGGCGGCCAACACTGCAGGACCATGCAGATTGACTCTTTGGGACATTGGCTGACCTGCCAGCCACATGAGGTGTAGCTTTCAAAAGGACTATTTTCTCACCAGGTGTCATCCCCATCGCTGCAGAGATGTAACCAACTGTGATTCCCACAGAGATGTAAGAATTAAGCTAGCAAAACTGCTACCTCTTGTTCAAGACCACTTGTGCTTTCAAGTCCTGCTAGGCTACCAAGGCTGGAGGTGATGTCAGTCTCATGGACCCGGCTCATGCACGGCTCAGAGGCTGCGCTCCTTTTCACGCCAGATCTGCCAGAGGTCTGGAGAACCAGCTACTGCCCTGGTCCTTACTGTGCCCACACAGGTAGGCTCTTTCTTTTGACCTGGCAGTGCTCAGCACCATGCATTATGCCAATCTGGGCTTCCCATCCAGCATCTCTACAAGAACCTAGACAGTCTGGATACCAGCTCATGCTGCGTCTGGAGCAGGTAGCTCAGGCTAATGACAGCAGAGAGCCATTACTGCAGCAGAGTTTTTTTCCAACAACCGTGGTTCTTAATTTGCATGATAATAGCAACAGATATTTAGGCAAAGAAAAAATCAGCAATAAAACAACAGTTAGCAGTTTGAAGTTTAAATTCCCTTACTGTCCCCACTCGTGGCACCCAGCCTTTGGGTCCTAGGCGTATGCTCCAGCTTTGCTAGATTTCTTTGGACCATCACACACACAGCTATGTGCCATTTCTCTGCCTCATCCCAGTCCCTGGTCTGTTGCCCTGGCCTGATGTGTGCCCCTGAGCTCACCCTGCAGCACCGTACTGTCACAGGGGCTCCTGGGCACAAGTTTGGGCTGGGGATCATTTGGGCTGGCAAGAAGGGATGCGAGGGACCCTCCTCCAGCACAAACCATTCACTCACAGGTGACTTTGGGGCACCCTGCCCCAGCTCTGAGAACAACTCAGTAATTGGTTTAGCACTGGAGCATGATTGCTGGAAACCCCACCTCTGGTTAACTGCTCTAACCCAGGCTCATCCACGGACTCAAGCACGGAACTCTGCCTGTCCTGTAACTGCTGCTGTGGGGGGCGAGACCCGGCACGCTGCAAGCACCCAGGCACCGCACCCAAAATCTGCACAGCCCTGCCTGAAACCCCAGCGTTCCCCTGCCTCGTGGAGCCCGGCGTGGGCAGTGGCATTGGTGCTGGTCACCAGCTGCAAGTGCTGGGTGCAGGCAAGGGGAAGGTGGCCAGCCGGCCCGCTGAGCTGAGGGCTGGGAGCGGGAGGTCTGTCAGCTCCAGCCCTGGCCCATGTGTGCAGCTGCAGCATTGGGCAAGAGATGCTAATGGAAAACAGAAACATTTCAAACTTCATGGTGGTGGGGGAAGCACTAACAATGTTAAGAGCTTGGAGCTCGTCACAGTCCTGCTAGTGAAAAAAATGACGGTGAAATAACATTTTTTTCCTTTTTTTTTTTTTTTTTTTTTTTTCACTCAGACACAGAAGTCTTCCAGCTTGTTATGCCCAGGCCAACAAAATTCTTCAGTGTCAACAGGATCTTGGGCAAGCCAACATTTTTCCTGTTAAGCACTACCAGAGAAAGAAGAGCAGCCCGTTGTATCCCATGCTCTAGTCACTGGGAGCATCCCCTATCTCCTCGGTCCATGGGCAGGCAGAAGGCCCCTGGCAGGGCAGCAGTGGCACTCGGGGGTGTGCTGTCCCTCTTTCCCAGCAGAAGTCCACTGGGCAGATGTGCTGCAAATGGCAGCCTTCGGAGAGAGGCTAGGAGGGATGGAGCAAGGCTTTTTTCCCCCTGGGAGGTGACAGAGCACATTCTGGATAATCATTTCATGCTGCTTGGGAGTGGCGAGTAGTTCGGTTTCTCTTTGGTTGCGTTAATTGTGTAGTAAGGTGCCTAGAGCCTTCTATTGGCATCTTTATTTAAGTACAAATGAAGAAGGCATTAAATCAATTGTTCCTTTTTCTTTGCTCTCTCTTGTCTTATCATTGTTTCTATCACATACTCTTAACTGTACCGGGCTTTTTCCTTTTCAGCTGAATCAGGTACACTAAGTGAGAGTCCCAGGCTGAATTTCCTGCAGACTCAGGGAAACTGCACCGAAGGAGCAAGCACACGTTACATGCTGGCTTTTCACTGCTACTTCACTTGTATTTCAGGGCACTTCCTAACCTTATTTGCTGACCAAGGCTTCGGTCTGTGACCCCCTGCGCACCTAACCCTCCCGCAATGCCAAATTTAACAAAGAGAGACTAGAATGCGGTTCTTTTACCCCTTCAGCTACTCTGCCTTTCATCTGGATGGGCTAAATCTACGTGACTCGGTTGGCCCCTCTACTGTTTTAACCTCTAGGTCCTATAGCTAGGAGCAGAACCCAGGATTCCTGGGTTCGATCATTCTCCTATTTAGCAAATAGTTTGGAACCAAATGGCAAACTATGAGTCGAGGTGCTCTCTCCTCGCCAAAATCCATAAAAGATAATTACTCCTGGAGTTCAAGTGGTGGCATGTTTTGCAAGAGATCTGGAAGCCTAGTATGCAGCTTCAGATAGACGTTGTAATTGTGCCTGTGATTACCTCCCCCCCTTTTTTTTTGTTCCCAACAATTTATTAAAGTCACATTGAAAACTTGCTGGAAAACTAAGATATCTGTCAACAATCTGCTCATCATGGTGTGCCAGAGGTGAGAATACCT
This sequence comes from Podiceps cristatus, assembly GCA_000699545.1. NCBI lineage: Eukaryota > Metazoa > Chordata > Aves > Podicipediformes > Podicipedidae > Podiceps > Podiceps cristatus. Next base: position 5,619 of record KL277274.1, on the reverse strand, counting down.
GTAGGCTGATGTGGCGTAATTTGTTACGCGTATGGACTGGTGAAATCACAGGCGCATGGTCCTGAGGGCTGAGGAGTCTGTGTCTATTGTTACGCAGCAGTAGCAGGATGAAGGCAGCTCGGTCCTTCCCTGAGGTGCGGCTGTACATTTGCACCATGCAGAGGTCAGCGCAAGGGATGCTCTTCACTAGGGACTGGGTTCCCTCTGGAGTATATACGCTTTCTTTTAAACCGTGACTCTTCTTTGTCTCTGGCAATATCTCCTGCAGATGGATGCTGGCCTCTTTGCTTGCCCTAAATTCTGATGTACTTACCTCATTACTCTCCTAATGACGAGCTGACAAATGCTTTCGCTTGATTTACTGGCCGTGTTACAGGTGTGTGGAACACTTGTCAGTACCTTGCTACTACATGCCTATTTTTTCAAACGGCTGGGTGTGCTAGCTTCCTTTGCAAAATGTCCCTGCACATTTACCTGGTATTATTCCCCTGCCGTGGGCTTTAGCACATACCTGGCACCCAAAGCTTACAAAACTATACCCTAGGATTTCCTACTCCCCCCCCAAAAAATCAGCCCCTACGTGTAGGTGTTGATATAACTGGCCTTCAGATGAGGAGAAGTGGGTGGAGAAATGACATGACGGAGCAGCCGTCGCAGTGGTTGTGGGTATCCTGGACCAAGGATGGTCTGGCACCCACCCCGGGACAGGCAGCAGGGCAGCGTGTGTCTCTGCTCCTCCTACCCCTTGCAAGGAGCTCCAGGTTGCTGCAGCCCACGGCACAGGTTTGCACCCCACCTTTCACCTCCCATCTGCCTGTCTTTTTAAAGCAGAAAAGGACGTTTTCACTGATCAAAGCCCAGAGAAAAGACCGTGCCACCACCTGCAGAAGCGCCTCACTACTATCAAACCAAGGTTTCGGAGCGAGGGAGCGGGGCAGGTGAGAGGCCTCCAGGCATCGCCCAGCGGTGGAGCGAGAACTGCTTGGGAAGGGAGGAACATCAACATTTTGCACACACGTTTCTTCACCAGTTGGGCAGAGCTCTTCTGCTCTTCTTCTGGTTGTGTTGCTAGGAGAGGAGTGCTCTGCCCTCTTCGTGGCTATGAATAGCTCGCTCTTGTTTATTCGGCCCAGCTCCGCCTGCTGGTTACAACCACAACCGGCACCATCTCATTGCGTGACACCACCATAAAACAATGCAACTGCAAGAGGAACGGTCCCCCCTCCGTCTGAGAAGACTTCAGGATACCTCTCTAGTGCACGGCTCCAGAGATCTCCTCCTCCTCCTCTCGCCACGCTCCATGGCGCATCCTCTACCTCCAGCAGAAAGGTCTAAACCCAGCCGAACGGTGCACTGTCACCCCCAGAACCAGGGCATGAGCTCAGAAATCCGGCTTGGAAACACATGCACCGTCACTTCAGGGTCCTTTTCTGCTATTCCAGTGTTGGAACCTTTAATGAGCTAGAAAAGTTACTTTCCCTTTCTTAGTGAAGGTTGAGATTCTTCCATAACCCCATGAACCCAAGATCGCAGGGCTTCAAGAAAAGTAACAGATGGCTTGAAAATTGGCAACAATGGGATTCCTGAGATTTTCTTAAGAATATTTTGTTTGAGGTCTGACCGGGAAGGAAGCATCTATGGCAAATGAATTATAGGCTGTATTGACAATGGGAAAAACTAATGGGACTGAGCAAGAGACTCTCCAAAGTGCTGCAAAATGTGACCAAGCACAGCATTTCAACACACCTGCTCCAAGGGACACAGGGACAGGCAGCAACCACAACCAGCCTACACGTTATGAGACAGGTTATGTGTGTACGGGCCACCACAGAGAGCCACACAAGTTCAGAGTAGCAGAGTAGACACAAAACTCCCAGCTTTCAGAACAGCCTGGGCACTCAACTTTGAAGAGCAAGTACTAGGCAGGGCAGAGCAGCATAGATCAGAAGAGGTAAGGATGGTTGCTGCACAGGTACACATTATACAACCCTTTTTTTTTCAGCATCGTGAGCTTCACACATGTGTGTATTTATTTCCCTGGATATCTCATCATTCTCCACCCGGGAATTTTGTTGGGATGAAATCTGAATACTGCGTACATTTATCCAGAGTTTCCACATGCCCATCAGGCCTTTCAGACAGCCAGGCTGCTGAACATCCGGAAACTCGGAACAGGTCGGCTGCACACCAGGGAGGTGAACTGTATAGCACGCATGCACTATGTCTAATGAATCCAAAAACTGTCAGACCTGCTGTGCATATGCTGTGCGGATAATCTGCATATGTACAGTATGCCCAGTGCGCTCTAAAGGTGTCTGGTCTACCCTGCATGCGCAGAACATCTATATGGTGCAGGTGTATGTATTCCTGCTTGGGAAACAGGATAAACATAAGGGGTTTTACATATTCTTGATATATTGTAGAGGAGGGAACAGCTGAATGCTTCAGTGCAGTAGACAAGGAAACTTAGGTGTATTCATATGTATGGAAGCTAGACTATCCTATTACATGCTACTTCTTTTACAGCAGCCACCTAAACAATATAACTGGGGTCACGGTCCTATTACACGAGACATTGTACATGCACATAGTGAAAAGGTGTCATTCCCCCCACTCCTCCTCAAAATCCCCCACCATATAATCTAAACAGTGCAAAAATTAGTGCAAAAAAGGGGCATTGTAATTCCTTCTTGACAGACAGGGAAATGAATCCCAGAGATGAGCCAAATAAAAGGAAGCTCTTAGTCTCCTAAAGCAGGAGACACGTGAATTTTAGACATCTGAGAGAAAATAATGATCCTGCAAACCCTTGTTCAGCTGGTGCCTGGCGCTGGGGATGCTTAGACCCCTCAGGCCCATCGGATTTGACAGTGAGGCCCCATGACTTCAGCAGCTCTGCCCCACACCTATCTGGGAAAGCCTCCTGCTTGACAAGGCCAAGCACAACAGCAGCAGCAGGAGGAGCCGGCCACGAAACGGCTCTTTGCCTAAAGGAGCAAGCCTCTAGGATGGACTCTGCAAGCCCCCGGAGACGCCGAAGCTTCTTTTTAAGGTGCAGTGTTCCAAGGGGTTAAAGCAGCCATGGAGGATATGGAAAACCCAGCCTTCGCTGCCTCCTCTGCCCCAGGGCTTTCCTGCCTCTATCTCCCACTGACATGCTCCAGCTCCCGAGCTGCCGGCTGTTTTGGAGAGAGAGGGCATGCTCACCTCTTCTGCCAAAGGCATCACAATTTTCTTAAAAGTGTTGTGGCTTCCCTGGACACACATACATACTGGAGAGGAAGCATCTTCAGGAATCACCAGCCTGGCTGTTTGGGGTTTCAGGGGAGAGGAAGGGGAAGCCCACTCTCCCGTCCACTCTCAAACAACCACTTCTGACTTTTACCTCATGTCTCTTTAACGTAAAATTCATAAACAAGCACTGGGCAAAGGGACACGTTTTCCTTCGTATATGGAGTGCCATGAGATCAATGAGATTAAACATGTGCTTACATGCGTTCCTGAATTAGAGCCATGAGGAGAGCAATGGGAAAGTAAACAGAAAAAGGAACGTTATGGAAATGAAGGAAGAGGGAAAATCCACCCTGCCAGGAGCAGCAGCTCTCATCAGTTGCAAGACGATATGGCCTCACCCAGAGCTGATTTGGCATTAGGAAGTCCAGGGACTGGAAAAGAAGACCAAATCATCTTCATCGGTGTTCAAAAAAAGACTTGAAAGAGTGAGACTTGGTGCAGCCATTCCCAGAGAAGGTAAATTCAGCCCTGGGTGGTTTTCCCCTGTTAGCAGAATGTGGGTACTTGAAACGATCGGGCTTCAACCTGTGACAACCCGGAGAGGCTTTTGCTCTCCCTTAAAACACTCAGAAATGCTGAGCGGGACGTCAGGCTCAGGAGAGGGGTCAGGGCCTCGCTGCGGAGAGCACGCACGGCTGCAGAGCCTGCGCGCCAGTAGGCACGCCTGCTGCCCTATGTCCCGTTGCAGAGACCGCCAGAGGTGAAGCCGGACGTGACGACCGCTCTGCGCATAATCTGGCTTTGCTTTCAACGGGGTGAGCGTGGCAGCCACCCTCTTCTGAGGACTTGCAGTGCCATGATCCCAGCATTCGCCAAGGTGAGAGTCCCGCTGAGGACTTGGTGCCTGCCCCCGCTGCTTCCGCAGCCTGCACAGGGGGGCTGCCTGACGCCGTTGCTCAAGGCTTTGCTGAGAACGTGCTCTACCGACTCCCGAGTCCCCGACTGCAAATGGTCTGGTTTGGTTTTCCTGCCTGTCCAATCCTAGGCTGTACATTCTCCCGCCGTTTTATATTCTCCATGTCGCCTTCGGTCCTTTCACCCAGATATCCTGGCGTTACCTTGCTCTTCCAGCCGGGAAATTTCTAAGATTGTCTCTGATTTTCCAGTCTCCTCTCCTGGCTTTGCTCTTCCCCTTCTCCTTTCTCCCCAGTCATTCTTGGTTGCAGCCTTCCTTCCCCACTTGACCTCTATTTCTCTTTCCTGGGGAGCACCTCATTTGCATCTGTCCTAGTATCCAAGCTACAAATTAGACCTGGTTAACATTTCTCACAGTGAAACCCTGACTCGTATAAAACTTTTGAGTTTCGGGGGATTATAGGAGCTCTATTTTTGGGAAGTGGCTTTTCTATTGAGCTCTTGAGTTCAAAAATGTGCATTCTCCCTTCTGAAACAGGTTCAGAAGATGACCTTGGGTAGGTCACTTCATCTACCTGAATCTGTTTTGCTACTGTTAAATTTAAGATAAAAATACTTGCCTGGGTTAGTAAAGTGTCTTTGAAATCACTGGATAAAAAAACCAAAAAAAACCAAAAAACAACCTATCCAAGTGGTGATTATGATGATGATTATAATTATTTTTATTAAATGAAACCAGCTGATGCTTGTGCAACACTCTTCTGGGCTCTGCAGACCTTTTCCGCTGAGACTCACCAAAAAAAAAAAAAAAACCAACCCCAACCCTTTTGTTGTCCCTGGACAGGGATGTGTTTTTTGAGATTGAGTTTTGTGGTTTTGTTATGAAACATATGACAATCGGTCATGTGGTTTGCTTTCTGGGCTGCGTGAAC
>JMFS01089402.1:0-37065 GCA_000699545.1 Podiceps cristatus | reverse complement strand
CTCGTATTTTTATATTTATTGATTTCTATTATGTAACATCGCTTGTAAAATGAAAAAAAACCCCACAAAACACCAATGTTATTCTTCAACAGCAATATATTTGTAGGAACATAGCTTATATATGTGATTTAATATGTATACACACATACTGGTTATCCCATGTAACATCACTATTTAGCTGTCATTCATTATGTCAGCCACATGCTGACTGTGTCTTGAACTTCAGCCTACTGAGCCTCTACGGCTGATCACTAAAAGCAGCCTGCTTACACAGAGGGGAAGTGGCTGTAATGTCTTGGAGTTTTTATTGTGAGAGAGCATACATTTTAAAACTCAGAATATCTGTTTGATTTATGGGGATAAGACAAAGATGCTCACGATGGTTTTAAAGCTTTCTGTGGGAACGTCTAACGTCTATGCATAAAAAAATTATTCTAGCAAATTGCCTTTATTGCTGTTAACTCCAGGTCCGGAAGGTTGCATGAAGCTTTCAAAACCAGTTAGTGGTTTAAATCAGTATCCAAGGCTGTGAGCTGTGGTGTCTGAGAAAATCAGGACCAGTATGCTTCTACTAGATCTCTTTCTCGCATTGAGGATCTCTGACAGAAGAGCACAATGGGCACTTGTGCCTAAGAAGTCCTCTCAAAGTGAATCTCAAATTGGCTGGTAAGATCTCTCAGATTTCCTCTACTTAGGGTTAATTTGCTTTGATGCATCATGAAACACACTGCATAAGCTATGCCCCAGTGGGAAATAGAGTTATATACTTTCTTAAAATGCATTCATGGTATGTTGAAGTAAAGTTGTAAGGACGTGTTAAGGGGACTTACCAACTCTGTCCCATATCTCCATCCCCTTCTCCTCCTGTTAGTGCAGCGCCAAAGGTCTGAAACCCAGAGTTTACCACCTCCTTCAGAGGGATTAATTGTTCCACTGCAAGGGAAGTTGGAGAAAAAAAAAAAAAAAAAAAAAAAAAGAAGTATTTTTTTGTTGCTGTTTTGCACTCTTTGCGTTACTTAAAGTGCAAAACTGGTTTTATGCTGCTTGTATGGAAGCTCTTTCCTCACTGAGATCATGTCTATTCTGACTTCACCAGCTTAATTTAGCTGATTGCTACAGGCCTTTCCCTAATTTTCCTCTGCCATTCATCCCTTGTGCCCAACCAATAGCTTTAGGAAAAAAGCTCCATTACTTTTGTTGTCCTTTCTGTTAAAAGTTTCTGCTGGAATGAGCATCACTGCTAAGAAACAAATCAGGGATGTTTGCCTGTATAGCCACTCACAAATGCTCTCTATGTCAGAAAGTTATCACCATCAGCATTGCCCTTTTGAGTCCAAAAATTAACTCACTGACATAAGAGGCATCGTTGCTGTCTTGGATGTCACTCTCCTCGCTAAAGATTCTGGCCGCAAAGGGCTTTGCTCGGGATTTGCTCCGAGGAGTCACCGGTGCCATGCAGACAACCATTTGCACAGGGCATGTGAATCACAAGAGGACAAAACTCTGGTGGTCTGAGTCTGTTTAAAGCCTTAGGTCAGAGTTTCCATCTATAAACATTCTCTTGTATGTTTATGTTTTTATACAGCTTGATTTATTGGAGGTGAAAAATACTGTATACTAACTTTTTTTAAGCTGATTAATTATTGTTGATAGTAGAATATGCTCATCAGCAATAACTCAGATGATCAGCGCACAAGACCATATTATTAACTTCATCTGTGTAATGAGCTTTTTGGTTAAATGTCAGAAAAGAGGCAGTGGATTTTCTCACCTTTTGAAAAAAAATATCAATTTCATAATTATAGTGTTGCTGTTTTAAAATATATGTCTCTGGAACAGTTGAAATATGTCTATTAAATTTCTCTCTGAGTGAAATCATAGACCTCTAGTACACTCAATGGGTGTTTGTTCATAGATTTTCAGTGTAAAAAGAACTTTATATTGGGAGCTGGGTGTTACTACTGCATCTTTATTGTAGATACAGAGACGTACTATGTGTGTAGAGTAAGACATTTAAACTTTGGGCTATAGTTACAATGGTAGTAAAATAATATTTTATTTCTGCTTGTAAAGCGCAATAAATGCTCCATGTTTGTTTTAAAGTGAAATATATTGATATACAGCAAGATAGTTTTCATACGTGTGCACCTACAGCGTAACCCAATGTTCAAGGCAGTTCGTTGATATGCTACCACAAGAACTATAGAGCGAGGCGTATGATTTGCACATAGCTGAGTGCTTTATTCCCAAAACAAAGGCGGTTTGCAGAGCTGCTGGTCAGACAAAGAAGGTATCTGTGGATCTGCCTTATGCTCACTGCGGCTCTCACGTTCTTCACTCTCTCCTTCCCTGGTGCTGGAAAATGTGTTTGTGTGGCACTGACATCCAATGGGATCTTCTTGCAAGGCTGAAATTTTCAGTTGCAGTGCTTTAGGAAAAGCGGTATGTCTTTTACTAAAAGCACTTTTTTTTTTTTTTTTTAATATAACAAAGTTTAGTAAATTTTGTGTGTGCTCTCGCCTTTCTGTTGCTTGCTAGTAGAACAGAGCAACCAAGCAAGATCTTGTAGCCTTTCTGAGAGGTTTATCTTTCATTTCCATATAGAATCATAGAATAGTTTGGGTCAGAAGGGACCGTTAAAGCCCATCTCGCCCACCCCCCTGCAGTGGGCAGGCACATCTGCAACTGGATCCGGCTGCTCAGAGCCCCGTCCAGCCTGGCCTTGGGTGTTTCCAGGGATGGGGCTTCTGACACCTCTCTGGGCAGCCTGGGCCAGTGCCTCATCACTCTTATTGTAAAAAATTTCTTCCTTATGCTTCATCTATATCTACTCTTTTTCAGTTTAAAACCATTACCCCATGTCATATCACAGCAGGCCCTGCTAAAAAGTTTTTCCGCGTGTTTCTTATAGGCCTCCTTTAAATACTGAACACCCCCAGCTCTCCCAGCCTGTCCCACAGCAGAGCTGCTCCAGCCCTCGGATCATCTTCGTGGCCTCCTCTGGACATATCTATGGCATCAACTGCTCATATTTTGTAAGTGATACAATGTGTTCTAAGATAACTTTTTTAAGTCCAAATTTCCTTTTTTCTCATAAGCCACATTCACTTCCTTCAAATGCAGAACTTCCTCGCTTAGTAGCTAACTTGAAATGTGGAGCAGAGAGTATCATTGTTGCTGTTCAGTCCTACACAATTCCATCTAAGCTCCAAGTACATAAATGTAATGAAGTGATAATACAGGGATGAAAAAGATTTCTTTGGGTGTATCTAGCAATCTAGTGTTTGCTAGTAAAAATAAAATCGCCATTAAATGTTGCTTTGAAATTCAAATCAGTAATTGTTTTTTAATGGTTAATGACCTATTTTGAAAAAATATTAACCATGTTGTTCCTATTTTTTTCTGAGGCATTTGTAGGCTGAAGTGTGTGTTAGTTATTTTACGATGTGTGATCTGATCACAGGTACAAACAGTTTATGGCATTGCAGGCATAAGTAGGAACCATCCAACATCAAAAAGCAAACAACCTCTCTGACTTTTACTGTTACACTATTCGGAAGAAATTCAGTTCCTGGACCTGAAGTAGCAAGCAGGCATGAAATGCGATATTGTTTAATGGTGAATTTCAAACCTTTCACAGGCGGAATCCAAGAGAAAAATGACCTCTGAGCAGCCAGAAATCACTGGCTGCCAACTGCTGACATCTGTACTTCTGGTGATGCTCTGAAATTCCTGACATATGACGTTGAGCAAACAGAGTAAATTAATAAAGCAAACATAATAACTTTGGATTTGAGCTCAGTTTTTTTCATATTAAAAATAGTAAGCAGAAAGCTTTAGCATGGCAACTGTTTCTGAAGAGAACACATTTTGCTTTGACATTGCTCCTACCCCGGCTCAGCTCTGTGCTTGAATTGGTTACTACCTCCAGATTCAACCTTTCATGCCATGTCATGGAAGCGTTCCCTCGCTGACCTGATCTCGCATTCTTTCAGCGTGAGATTTTCTCAGTCTTGAGATATTCTTTATTAGCAACCTAGAAGTTCGGGCCCAAGTCAAAACTTTCAGCCTGGTCAGTCCAGCTCCAAATGTTATAGCTCAGGGGTTTTTTTGTTCATTACTTACATACCGACACTCAAATAGCTATGGGGAAATCCAGTATATAACCATCGTTTTCCACTTTCTGCTACAAAGTTTTTATCTTTCTGCATTTGTTTTTATGGTAGGATAGTTTCTGGTTTGAATTTTATCTAGCATAAAAACTGCCTAAAGGAGCAGACCTTGTTACTATTCTATTATTCCTTTCAGATTTTGGCTGAAACTGAAACATGGAGGAAAACCAATTGTCCTCCTTTTTCCTGTTCTAAAAGATAAGTGTGACATGAAGCACATGCCTCTCTTAAACGCTCTCGCATGTGCCTAGTATTTTAGGTCAATAAACCCAGCTCTGGAACGAGGCTGAGGCAAGCATTATAGATTAAGGATTTGTCATGAGGGCCAAATTCCAGGCAGAGGTTTCTTTGTTCCTCCAGAAGGCTTTATTCATACACATTACTCCTCTTTTTATGTCTCTGCTTTTCTGTGCTTAGCCACTAGATACTAACAGGATGCAGCCGTGCTTCCCCCGCCCCCACGCCTTCCCCACATGCTTCATCCCTTGCAATGCAAATGTTAGAAGGACGTAGATGTGGGATGTCCATGTCAAGTCTCCCTTGGCAGACCAGAGGACATTGTTGCCTCTGTGTTTCCAGGACCCCCAGCAACCCAGAACTTGTAGCTTCTTTGTTGTCTTTTACACATACACTGACCTCAACAAGAAGCTGAGCTTTTTAAACACTTTAGAGTTGTAGCACCTAGAGTCGTTTCCCATCAGCAGAGGTGCTAAACGTGTTCTGGGTGACACTGCTTTGGGCCCAATCCCAACCGTCTGTGTGACGCCACGTAGTATGGGCTGAGTGACAAAACGGCTTGTGTGATAACAAACCCACCAAATCTTATGAGACAGCAACAAAGGGGGGTGACAGCGAGTGCAGCCGGATTAGAAGAAATTTTTTTTTTTTTTTTGAAAGGCATGGACTTGCACATTATTGTTGCAGTTAGCTGCTACTCATTTCTTGAGAGAAAGCTGTGCAAATGCTAAAAAATCTCTTTCATATTTCAGCCACTCTCTTCACATTTAAAGTTTCTGTTGTTTTGCTATGCCTCAGTGAAAACCTCTGTCTTCCAGGAGAGGCTGAGTAAGAGTCTGTATTTGTTGTGGCTTCTTGGAAAGGAGCCAATTATCAGTTGAAGTGGATTGTATTATTGAAGTAGAATCTGTCCAGATAACGTTTGCTATTTTTCCTTTGTTACCTGCCTAAGGATACCAGGATCAGGTGCACCAGACACTCACATGTTCAATTAGTAGTTGATCCAAGTCTTTCAAGAGAAGATCCACACAAAGTAGCCCATTAGTTCAGCCAGCTAAAGCAAATTAACTTACTATCGGGCAGCTGAGACTTCTTATATGGCTTATAAATTACACCCTCATTCTGCTGGTTTCTTTTCAAGTACCCCATTCTCTTTTTCTTTTGCTGGTGGGATTTCTCTCCCCTGGAAGCGAGGCAGCGATGGCTCCATAACTGTTATTCAAGGAGCAGACAGCTCCGGGGCAGTGGAGGCATGCTTGGCTAAAGAGAGGCGTAAGCTTGCCTCCCAGTGCCTCCGCTTCTGGGGATTGTTACTAAATAATGCTCTTAATGAGATTTAGGTCTCTCATAAAAATAATTAAATTAACTCTGTCAAAAGGCTGTTTTCCTTTCTGACAGTAAGATGGGAGATTAATGATCAATTGATTGCTTGTTCCTTTCTCTCACCCCTTTAAAAAAATGTTATAAATATAGGTTTAAAAGGATATGAGAGAGGTGAGAAATGAAAATTATGGAAAGACTGAGGCCTTATTATAGGTCTGAAGAATCTCAAGCACAGCCTAAGGCTCACCATAGGAAAAGCTGAGTGGCCAGTGTTGGCAGTCAGAGCCCTTCGCCTTACGCACTTCCCTATGGTTTGGATTAGCTCCTCTTCCCCCATATTTTTGCCTTTCCTCAGCCTTGATGTCTGTATCATTTTTACTTGTCCACTAGTCAAAAAGTTTCTCCTTGATTTCAACCCCCCAAGCTGCTGGGAGGTGGTTGAGGATTGGTGTACCAGAGGCAGGCATTTGTATGGCCTTTTCCAGGTGAAGTGTTTGGAGAGTAAATAACCCTGGGGGAACTAGTCTTAGAGGGATGGAAAGGAAGAAGTCTCCTTAACAAAGACAAGGCAAATAAGTACTCTGGAAGAAAGTATCTGGCTTAAGGCTTGGGTGCCAGCTTAACACCCGGGCAATGAAATAACATTTGTAGCTACAGAGAAGATATGTACCTCTACATAATACTGTGACCATGCTGATGGCCTTGTCCTAGAAAAAAACAGCAGTATGAGAAAGAACAGAGTAGTCCAGTAGATACATGCCATCATCGTCGAGTGCTAACAATAGTTTCATTTCATATCTATGGGATCAAAAAGTGGAATTGAAGTTGTGACATGGATACCTTGGCAAGTAAATCAAGCCTGCACATTTAGAATATGTCAAAAAAACTGTCTTGGGGCCAAATTCTGCATTTACTTTAAAAACTTCTATTAATGGGCAGTGTTGGAGCTGACCTGAAGATGACACTTGGTATCTATCCATTGCTCCAACTTGATTCTTTCTCATTGAGAGTTCTGAGCAGCTCTTTCCTCTGCTGCACTACTCTGCCGTGAGCAAGGTGGGACTCAACACTAGAATCAGTGGAAAAGGGCAAAGGTGCCTAACTGATATGCTCTTCTCATGAACTCGCTATGTGGTGAGTGGATAAAATATTTGGGGAAAGTAATAGTAACAGGAAAACAGTAAATACAGTGAGCAAGCATCCTCCCCATGTGCCTTATTCCAATAATGAACGTAGCGTCACTAAAACTGGGGAAAAAAAAAATAAATACTGACTAAAGAACTTTTAATTTGTGATCTAGCTTCTCTTATTATCTAGGAAGAGAGAGCAGAGACCATGGCAGAAGTTTTGCTTCCTGAGGAGGGAGGGGTATTAGGAGACAGATGAAGCAACTCGGACCAGAAAATTTGTCTGCTGGCCCCAGGTGCTGGAAAACTGAAGACCTAGCTCCACAAAATGCAAGGGGCATCCCCAGCAGGTCTTTGGTAGGGCTTAGCAGCCAAATCTGAAATTGCATCCTTCAAAATGCAGACTTCACTGATTAACAGTCCTATAAATCTCCACAATCTAGATGTGCTTTGGTTTTGCTTTCTTGTTTCACCCTTCAACTATTTGAAACCTGTGTTCCAACCCAAAACATTCTATGATTCTATGATTCTATGAAATTATCCTGCCCAATAACAAATATATACATACATATGCAGGTGCACCTACCATATTAGACTTCACATGAAATACAGCAAAACTCACTGCCTTCTTTTTAAACATATCCCAAGAAGAGGTGGAAGCGGTACCCTCTGCTTCTTACACTGTAGCTATGAGGGTCAGTGTAGGAAGTTATACTCTAAGGAGGCCCTTGCAAGTAGTCAGCAGCTGTGCAGAGGTTCACGTTACAGCAAGCACAGCAGGTAGAATTCAGATACCAAAGGAAGCATTTCTCCTCTCTGATTTTTGAATGCTACATGGGACCAGAAGTAAATGACCCAAGAAAAATAGCCTGATGTGGAATAGTGAGGCAATAGAAAGTCCCACCAGAGCAGAAGGGGGATGAGCTAAAAGGATTCAGCTGTGCGTCACTTTGTAATAGCAACTACAGCTACTAATGGAATGAAAACAAACAACTTCCTAATGATAGCATCTTCTGGAACACCTGGATTAGATCTAGGCATTTCCTGTTCCACATTTAGTGGATAAAAGGAGCAAATATAGCTTAGACAAGGGACTGAAGCTCAGGACAAGTTTCTTTATCCCAGGTACTGTCCTAATACCAAAGCAACACTTCTATCCTCCTGACTCACCCCTTTAATGAAAGGGAGGTTGTTATTTTAACTTCAGGCCCTAAGAATATCTTTCTACATGCCTACTAGAGTAAGTAGAAGGGAATATGGTCCCTCTTCTGTGCTTTGTTATGTTTTTTTGGTGAGCATTTCTGGTCTATAAATTCCAAATTCTGTAGCCTGAAGTAAGGGGGTTAACCACATGCTTGCATTAGCAATCATGGAAAAAGCAAGAGCTTCAGCGACGACAGAGACTGCTCTCTTAGGCGTGAAGCAAAATCTGCTCATGTGTTCTCTTAGCCTGTTGCAATGCTTAGCAGGACAGGATTGTGTTACCAGTGGCCCTGTCACAGCATTGTTTCTTCTTCTGGGTTTTGAGATGCAGGTCCTTGAGATGTAGAATTTAAATCTCACTCATAACCTCAGTATTTCACGTTGAAAAGCTTTAGGCGCTTACCTATGCTGTTGTTTTAGCATGGTATAGTGAGGTAGCACTTTTTAGATCATCTGGCTTTCACAACCTGAAGCAAGTTACTTGCAGAGTATATATAAATATATATATGCTTGCAGTAAATAGGTGACCTGGATGCTTATGTGAAGGCTACAAATCTTTTTGTGGTGGCCAGAGAGTTGTCAGTTTACTACAGTGATAGTTGTGACAGGCAAAATTACTCTGTGCACCTTGATCCTGGTTCTGCAACATCTGCCCTCTCTGCTTAGCTAGAAACCTTTCTCTCCATGGGGAGAAGACGATGAATTGTATGATTTTTAACTGGTAAGAAACATTAACAAATTTGGGTCCTTTTTTTTTTTAAAAAAAAAAAAGGCCCTGAGGTTTCTTATATGTTTACTTTGTCCCTAATGTAAAGAAAGCAAATGAAATTCATTTCTGAGAGGAAATAATATTACTTCTGCTTCGAAGAAAGGAAGTTATATACACTCTAAGAAGCTTTCTAGAAGCTAATTATCTTGGCAATAATAACTACACTCTTAATGGACAGGTCTTGCTTCTGGTCATTTAGGAAAAACCTTTAATAACATCGTTCTTTGAAGAATCTTCTGTATTATTATCTTATCAGTTGGGATTGCCTACTGATCATTTTTAGCTGCTCTTTGAAGAGTTCCTATCTCTCCCATGCCATTTCCTAGGGCTGGGGAATTGCCTCATGGAGTGAACACAAGTTCTGAAATTAGTTTAACAAATGATTACAGATGCTACAGCTACTTTTACCAGTTGTTCTCTAAAGGTATCTCCTGAAAAAATAAAAAGAATTCAGGGCTGATTCTGATTTTCCTTGTACCAATCATCTAGTGGCATAAGTCCATCAAAACCACCAGTCAATTCAGTTCACTGATGGAGTCCAGAATAAAAACAGTAATTTAATGTTTGCTTTTAAAATTTCTCATAGGAAAGATATGTTCTTGAATGAAATGTAAAAGGAATGATTATTGGAGTTATTGACCAAAATGCATGCATATATTAATTCTTAAAAGTAGCTTGCAAATTCAATGTTCAAAAATGGAAGGCAGATTTCATTTAGCCTAATTAATTCCTTTAGAATTTCACTGTGAGCTAAGGCGGCAGCAAGACAGCAAGTATGGTATATTTAGTAGTCCGTCTGTTATTGCTGGCATTTTCAGATAGTTATTTCCTAGAAAGTTCATGTCCTCTTCCTGGTAATGTCTGCTTTGCCCCAAGGTATTGGCTCTTTCAGTTATTAACATACAAGGTCTGATTTCTAATCGCTGGGGTGCCGGAATGCAGAGTTTGCCGGGGCAGGCGGTTAGTTCTGTATATAACCAGTCCTTTGCATGTAACAGTTACCCTCTGAAACGGGAGTGATGGCAAAGACACAGAAATAACTTCTGAAAACCACACCTGCACTCTGAAGAATGAACAATTGTATTTATTCCAGGTATTCTTGTACCTGCCTGGAACTGGGTGAGCGAGCAGAAGTACCGAGTGACACCACGCTTTCCCCGTAAGTCAGCCTTGGGTATAAGACTGGGGAATAAGGCATGTCGTTTTGCTCTTTAGTAGTCTACTGAGCTTTAAACACAGAGGAATAAATCATATATAAATCATTTGGAAACATCTAAATATTAAGATTTCAGCTCCTTTGTTTCTTGTATTGTTGTTGGGGTTTCTATTCTCTTTCTATATTTTGAAATACACACTTAAACCACATACGTTTCTAATTAATCTAGGCCAGTGATTCTGGCTGGCACGCCAGCATTGTCACACAGTGCTGTTGTCCAGCAGCAGAGACCCCCCTGGTCCCTGCTGCTCTTCCTCCTCCTCTTCCTCCACCTCATCCTGGCCCTGCAGCTACCCTTGGGTCTCTGGGGAAGGGAAGCTTCTTGGTAGGAAACACGCAGGCATGAAATTAATGGTAGGAGCTCGGTTTCTGGTCATGTAGGTAAAATCCAGTTAGAGGAAGCTCCAGTTAGAGGAAACCCTCAAGAGGTGAGCAGGATCTGGCCTGAGACCCTGGCCCTGCTGTGTCTGCACGACTTAAACGTGGGCCCGGCGGCAACGGGAGAGGGATGGATGGCGGAGAGGTTAAAGGAGCACCTCCTCTTCCCTTCCACCCAGGGCGGCTCTTGCCAAGTCGCGGGCAAGGGCTTGTGCCTGGCTGTGAGGGCACAAGAGCAACAAACCAGGGAATGCCGTAATTAGGCAAGCTGAGGAAAAGGATCATACTCAAGATCCAGATAGCCCATCATTGTCTCTCATGGTAGCAAAAGCATATACTCAAGCATATATTTCAATTCAGAAGGACTTCCCAGGACAGCCTCCTTCTCAAGTGGATGTTTCTATAGATGATGTAGACTTGTCATAGTATTTTCTGTTTATCCATAGCTGAAAGAGGGTGTATTAAATTACTCAGTAGCAGCTAAGATAGACGGTTCTATTTTGTCTTTATTAATTCACATGCCAAGGAAAGTTTAAACTGTTTGAGCAAAAAAGCGAATCAAAGTTCAGAGCTGTTGCAAACTCCCCCAATTTCAGCTGAGTTATATCACTTTCACTAGGGTTGAATTATTTGTGAAAGTAAACCCTTCAAGGCTATTATTGTGGTAAAAGGAATGGAATCCCACATTATTTTATATGTGATACTGTATCTGTTTTTTCTACTTCAAGACCTGTTCTTTACAAAAGTCTTCTGTTTAACTGGCCTCAAAGAAGAATTTGCCCACATTTAAGTTATCAAAACTTTAAGCTGAGCAGATAGGAGTAAAGCCAATTATTTACACTTTATTTTTAGTGGACCAAAATGATGAGAAAAACAAAAGGCAAAAAGATTAACCCAAACTCTAACATTTTAAGGTCTCAAAAAAACAAGATTAGGACTTTGAAAAGCATCCAAGTAATAAATCCACAGAACCAAAACACACAATTTTAATAAGTTTATTACAAAGAAACCCAGGAGCTGATGGGCACAGATGCTAAATCGAAAAAACTTTAGCAGCCTTTTGTGTTTGTGGACTTTTAAAAATAAAGCGGTCAGATGTAGTAAGCTGATGCAGTTTGATTCGCTGATGCCAAAGCCCGGTGAGGTGCTGGGAGAAGGGTAAAAGAGGAGTGGGAAGAAAAACACTCCCAGCCTCCTGCTTGGTGTCTGCAAGCACTGCGCAAAGCCCGTGATTTTCCCCTCTTTGGATAAAGCAAACACTGAGACTATGGAGACATAAATCTGTCTGACCTGAGTGTCCCGAATGAAGTTGCAGAGGCCCCAGGCTCAATGGGCTGCCAGCAAGACTGTGATGGACATCCCCGCTCCGGAGAGCGGCCAAGCTCTACGCCCATACAGCTAGGGCAGAGCCCTATGTATGGGAGACCGTATAGTGCCCATAGGGCAGAGGATGGAGCCGAGGTACTGGAGAGACACCCGGCCTGTGAGGGGCCGTACCCTCGCTGGCTGGGCTCGCGTTGCCGAAGGAGAGTGTGCCTCTCGATGAAATTTAACTGCCATTTTGAGACACAGATCTAGTCATAAACGTATACATCCTGAACTTTATTAAGATCTTTTTCAGCAGAGTTGTTCCTGGGTTTTGTTCAAAATCTTCGCTGCTGGCTTTTTTGGGGAAGGGGGTGTAACTTTATTCCTCTACAGCCTTGCAGATTTCACTGAAAAACAGAGATGATTCTAATTCTTCTGAATACCAGTACAGCCGTTTACAAACGTTGAATAAGCTATTCTTTTGCAAATCCACTGGAGACTTAATTTAATCTGATGCACTCACCAGGGAAAATAAATTCAGCTTTACTCTGAAATTTCTGGTTGCATCGCAGGTCTGACAGAAAGTAATGCTCTAGAAATTGGCAATTTTGACACGGTAATGAATAGCAGATAGGAATAGTTTCAAGCATAGTGCTTGCTCCCAAGGCTCTGCATTTGCAGTCACTTTTTAGAGTAGAATTGTATTTTACATATTTTCTTTTTCATTAGGCCTGGATGTGGTGAATCTTTTTTCCTGTTTTTCCTCAGGCCACAGATGTCACCTTTTGTTTCATCACATGAAATGAATGTAATCTGACCCCTTTTCCCCTCTTTCTTGCAGCCTTTTATTGTATTTGCTGCCTTCAAGAACCTGGCCATGAGTGTCATAGGTAGACAAAGGAACTGTGTCCTTTTTCCTGTGGCTGCAACCAATGGATGACAAAGGATATTTCTTTTTATCCTTCTTCCTACTCCTTCTCCTATTTCTTCCGTTGTCATCTTCACATTTATTTTGGGAAGTAACTAGATGGAAGAGCTTAGAAATGAGGGACCTATTCAGACTCAAGTGACGCATCACTGAACATGCCATCACATTTTCCTATAAATTTATATTTAGCCTCTGTACTTGAATATCCCACTTAAGTTATATGGGTAGCACAAAGTGACAAAGGTGTTAACTGATTGATTGGCGCAGCAGAGTAACTTCAATTTCATCCACGTCCTCCACCAGCTCTATATTTTCCATGCAGCTGGGCTGCCAATTCTCACACCTAACGGGTGAGCCCTTCTATTTTGTCTTGCTCAAGCAAAATTCCACCAGCATTTCCAAACTGATGCTCGCACCCAGGCATTTCCTAGCTCTCTGGGCAAGCTACTGGAAGGTGAAGGAGATCCTGTGTGGCACAGTCTCACTTACCAATTATTCTTGGAGGTGCTTCTCGCAGGCTTGCCAAGTGGTCCCAGTGCTCCTTGACTGTCATAAGGCTTCTGACTGCTATTTCGTCTCCATTTAGTTCCTACGGTGGTTCTTATAGCAACACTGATGGCAAAGAAACGTAGGTTCCTTCTTCTGACATGTCTCCAGCCTTTTTGGGATCTCCTGCATGGGTTATTTCCAGGCACTGCTGCCATCAGAGAGTTTTGGATAATGTTTTCCTGATCAAGATTATTCAATGCAAATCCTGGAGGCAACTGGTATTACCCGCACCTGAGGTGTCTTAGAAATGGCAGATGAAATATAAATCCAATACTATAATGGAACGGAGGAAAAGAACGGCTCCAAAGGAAGAGGAGGGTGTTCCGTCTGCTCCGGTTCGGTTCTGCAGTGCTGAGTGGAATAGGCACGGTTCTTCACCAGTAGTCCATGGGTATAGCATAGGGTTGCAGATTATTAAGTTAAAATCTCTGGGGTCTGTGTTTGTGAAATGGATTTTCCACCCCAGCAGCTCAGGCGTTCTGGGGAAGCGCCTGTGTATCCCATCACGGTGTGGTGCTGCGGCAGGGAAGGCACGCTTCAGGATCACCGCCACGCCATCCGGTCAGCTTCTGCTCATGGCTTTGGGGAGAAGAAACAGGGCTGATCAGTCAGAGGAAGGAGGCAATGGGACAGAGTGCTTGTAATTTCGTCTGTCCCAGTCAGCCCGAGAAACCTGAGATAGAAAACTGCAGGGTGCAAAGACATAAAAAGAAGCTTGGCAAAGCCTGAAGAAGACAGAGAGGCTGATACATGGCTGGGCTAGGCTGTAGTCTTAAGTGCTTTTCAAGTATCAATGGAATTAAGGGGGAAAAAATATACTTACAGTTGTTTCATAATATCTGAGAGGCACAGGGTAAGAATTCTGCTTCTTTTATTGCCAATTTTGGTCTTTTGTCCTGTGCACTGAAAGGCAATGTTTACCTAACGTTATCAGTCCTGCACATGGTCTTTTCCACGCGTGAACTCCTGTAGACACTATAGCACCGTGCAATTTATACATACAAAAATCATTTCTAAAATGGATTTTCCAGGTGCAAATTCGATCATCTGTTTAGCCAGGTGTGAGAATCTATCAGCTGTGCACACAGATGTCAGTGCTTGAAAAATGATCCAGTTTACTCCTCCATAAAGAGTCTGCACAGGGGCTTGTGTCACTTGAGCCTGTCTTAGGCTGCATTTTGAGGATTTAAGTGGAATTTGATTGGTGCTTTCTGTGCTGAAGGCCATTTGCATAGGGCAAGCACTTCGCAAAGTGTATGTGCAGATGGGCAAATTTGGCGGTCCCTAAGTGAGGCTGGGCTGGAGGCCCAAATCGATAATCTTGCCCCAGATGTGTCTCCTCCTAAAATGTGTCTAGCTCTTGTCAGGCTCATTAGAAAAGGGTGGTTTTGGCTAGTTTGCCTTTTTTTTTTTTTTTTTTTTTTTTTTTTTTTTTGAGTGAAAACATAGCATTTCTCAGTATGTTATCAACGTTCCCAAACGCAAATATTTAATAACCTCTTCTGTCTAATACCTGACTTGGCTTTGCGTTAGAAACAATTGCTTGCAAAGTGTTTATCTATTGAGTGAGAATGATTAAAAGAAAATTAAAAGTTCTCCATATACTATTTTTGGGCACCAAAATGACCTTGCTGCTATTTTAAATATTTCAGTATAATTTATATCAGCTATAATACCATCAATAAGGCTGCTTGAGAATTAAGTGTCATTCTTGGCTTGAGACACTGGGTGTGTTGTGGGACTGAATGCCATGTGCCAGAAAAAAAATTAAAACCAAAACTGTGGTCAAGTAGCTAAATTTACAGAGAGAACAAGCAACGTGGGCCTGAACAACGCAGCTACGTTGGGCAAAGAGCAACGCTTCCACGTGGGGAAACCTTGAGGGCCCCCACGACCCTAACAGCTGCTAAGCCGTGGTGGGGAGAACAGCGGCAAGCTGACAAAGCCGGAGCTGGCCGGGATGCCCTCACCCTCCAGCTAGGCAAAGCAGGAGGTGCCGGAAAGCTCTGGGGAGTGGATGGGAACTTGCTGGTATTTATGTCCCCAAGTATTGAAATATAATGTTCCTTTCTCCTCTAAGGGGAGGCTAAAACACCCAGTTCAGTCTTTTACTGACTTCCTCCGGGGAAGTTTCTCCTTTACCCGGGTAGTTCTTCCATCTACTACTTCTGTGCAAGCCAGTTTTCCTCCAACGTGGAGGACATCAAGTACACCGTGCCAGAGGAGGCCCCTCTAAGGCATTAATGCTTCCTTATCTCTGCTGGAAATCCCTCCCCTGTTACATCCCAGGAGAACATTTTGCCTTTTTTTCACAGCTGCATCAATCTGATGGTTTCACGATCCTCCTGCGCTCCACTAAGACGATGTGAATATTGTGGGATTTGGCAGTGTTTCCCGGCTTCTGGGTCCAAGTGCAGGTTCTGGACACATCCCAGCTCTGTGCTGGGATGGGATCTGGATGTGCACTTGAGGCCTTTTCCTCCTACCTGTCCATACCATAGTTTCCATGAAACTAAATGCAGAATACTGGCCAAAAGAGAGCCTCAGTACTGTACATTTTGGCCAGGTCTCCTGTCTAGAAAATCAGTGAACAGGATCTTGGAAAACGCTACAGCTTATATCAGTTATTCAGATGCAGCCATATATACCATGCTGTCTTTTTTTTTTTTTTTTTTTTAAAAAATTTTTCCTCAGGTGTTTAGAACAGACTCCCTTCTCAGCTGATCCTATTTGACATCTCCTTTTCTCTCTCACTACATCTGCATGTTGTAAGAATATTTTGTCATTGCTTTTTCTAGAGTGGCAAAATCCTATCTTTTCCCTCCATGTAATCTACTTATCTCCTGCTCTGATGATTGTGACCTCCTCTTCTCTGAGACTTCCTGAAAAACCATCTGCTAGAAGTATTCTTCGTACTTTCATGTAAGCAGGTTGCTCTGGATTTTGAATAAATCCACCAGCTTTCTCCACACACTATCAAATTTCAGCTGCTTCTGTTGCTTAGTATGCAATCTAGACTGACATTGTATAGCTGGCTGCCTCCCTTGTATAGTACAGAAACCTCCTCATAATCCTCTGTAGGTGACAGTCTACTTGAAGTGATTTCTAAATCTGGTCCATTCACTGATTCCTCTCCCTTTTAATAGAATTGCCAGAAAATCTTTTGTAGCATCTTCAAAAACAGAGGCAATGAGGACACTAGGAAGTGCACTTGACACTTAAAGTGTCAAGTCTAGAATTAACATATAAATCCTTTGAGAGAGGTTTATTACATCATATTTGGAAGTGAGATACATTTGATTTCAAAAAGATCATCCTAACAAGCATACCTAATCACTTATAAATGTCTACTGCTAATGACAGTTGTTTTCTTGAAGACTTATCACATCAAGCCATAATTCTTTTTTTTTTTTTTTTTTTTTTTTTTTTTTCCAAACAATCTCAGAAACAATCTGCTTTTGTAGCTTTGCAGTTGTGTGTATTTTTGCTGAGTTGGGGAACCTCTTTAACATTTTAGTATGCACAAAAGACCCATGATACTGAGATTTATGGCACAAGCCAATAAAAAAATACCTCTGGTGGTATGCAAAATATTCAGAGGGGTTAGGAAAATAATGGCCTCTATCTATACGTGGCAAACTGGTATTAATAAGTTAAAGTTCCCTCAAAGAAATCTTTAATTTAAAAAGTAGTATTGCATTCTACTCCACTCTTGTGAAACTCCACCTGGAGTACTGTGTTCAGCTCTGGGACCCCCAACACAAGGAGGACTTGAACCTGTTGGAGCAAGTCCACAGGAGGGCCATGAAGATGATCCGAGGGCTGGAGCACCTCTCCTATGAGGACAGGCTGAGAGAGCTGGGGTTGTTCAGCCTAGAGAAGAGAAGGCTGCAGGGAGCCTTCCAGTACCTAGAGGGGGCCTACAAGAAAGCTGGAGAGGGACTTGTGACAATGGCATGGAGTGATAGTACAAGAGGTAATGGGTTCAATTTGAAAAATGTTAGATTTAGATCAGACATAAGAAAAAAAATTTTCACTCTGAGAGCAGTGAGGGACTGGCATAGGCTGCCCAAAGAAGCTGTGGATGGAAGTTTTCAAGGCCAGGTTGGACGAGGCTTTGAGCAACCTGGTCTAGCAGCAGGTGTCCCTGCCCACAGCAGGAGGTTTGGAATTGAATGATCTTTAACATCCCTTCCAGCCCAAACGATTCTATGATTTTACCTTCCGAGACAGTCTGGGAAATATTTTTCTCTTGTGTGCATGTGTTTGCTGTCATAAAGACTTGTGAAAGAGTGCAGGAGTATTTTCAGGACATTTCAGACATGTGGAAACGAGACAGCATGTAAAATCTCATACAAAAGCTCTGAATTCATGGCATCACCAACCCACTCAGACACTCAAGAGTGATATAAGATCTGAGCTGTGCGGCCATGACATCAGAGTTTTCCCATTAACTTGAACCCTCAAGACATTTTACTTCTCTAAAACTTTCTCTATTGTGAGTGAACATGCAGATTACCAACATCTTGCAAAAAGGTCTTCTATCAAAACTCCCATTGAAGTCAATGGGAGTCCTGTGGCTAACATGTCCATGTAATGCACTTAAAGACCGGGGCTGAATGACTAACTGGTAAATATTGTGTGTGCAGGTTTTTAAAGAGCATTTTTTTAAACAAAGCAAAAATATTTTGCTGGGAACTTAAGAGCTTCAACACACTAGGCTTTTTCTTTCCCTCTTTCAACAATTCTGCTTGGATCAAGCAAGCAACACTGGAGGAGTCTCAAGCTCACGCTGCTGGAAGGGCTTAATTGCCCTAGGGGAGAGAAAACAGAATCCAGCTACAAAGTTTTGGTCTCCATCCCAGATACTTAGTCTATTAAATGAGTCAGGAGGTTACGACTGAAAAGAAATAAGCCCCACAGCAGAAGTCTATTTTGCAATCTGCTCTATTTGGAAAGGTGGTGAAGCAGAGTCAGACTGCCAGCGTCAGGGCCAAGACATGTACTGATTGCTGTTGAATCAGATGGGTAGGGGTGGGGGAGGACGACGGAGGGGGAAGAGAGGCGTTTGCAAGCCTGTTGAAGAGGGCAAAAGTCAGGCTTTTCTACACCTTTAGCTACTTACTTGTCCCCCCAAACTTTAGCACACTGTTTCAGCAAGACGTGACTTGAGGCAATAACACTTTCCTAATGACACAGGCTATTGAGTTTCTGTGTGACGTGGCTGAGGAGTGCGGGAGGTCTAGTAGCTGAGAGCAGAGGTCTAGGAGGCACTCAGTCACTTTGTCACTTAGGGCAAGTTACTTGACCCTTCTGCATGTGCGTGAGCCACGTCAGATAAAGAAAGTAGCTTGACACCAGCATTTCACAGAATACCAGAAACCTAACCTGAAATAAACTTCCCTTAGTTCACTGAAGAGGTCATCTGTATAATCTTGAAACGTCACCCGTGTCAGCTAGGTGAAAAACTGAAAAAAATCATCAGTCTGCCTTCCAAAGTCAGGTCTATCTCTACATTTGAGTAGAAAATGAAATGTTTATAAGATCCAAGCAGCATTTGTGGGCATAGAGGAGGTAACTGAATTGTGACTCAGCATTTGTAATTGCTGTAATTCTTGGTATTTAGAATCTGGTGACCTATAAAAAAGTAAAGATGTAAATCTAAAATTAGAAGCTGTTTCTGAAAGCATGGTCCTGTGTAGGTTTTTCAGATTAAATTAAATAATTTGTGAAACTGGAAAAAGTACATAATTAAGAAGCTCTTTTCTTCTCCTTCCCTTTCCATCATTATTAGACTGCATCAGCAAGTAGTAAAAGTAGTCTGAAACAAAGTATGGGAACGTTTGAATAATTCATAGGCATAAAAATTATTGTAGATCTTGTTTCTCTTTCTTTGCTTATGTAGTTGAGTAAATCATACAGTCCTCTATTATTGTTGCTGCCTGAAATGCTTTCCCTCTGGTCTGACTGAAAGGGTGGATATTTACACACCAGAGCTTTTACCTGAAACTGCTCACAGGAATCACACGGAAATTGAGGCCACTGAGTAGGTAGCAATAAGTCTTGTAATTTCATGGACGTCTTTGTGAAAAAGGAAAGGATATCAGGGTTTTTCACCTTGAAACACCAAGTCCTAATATGGGGGGGAGGGGGTGGGAAAGACAAATAAAAAGGATTAAAGAAATTCCAAAGACAAAAGGGAAAGTCATTAAATCTTTGGACTAAGAAAATAATGGATTTTTCCTGGGGTATAGTTACACTGCCCAGCTTTAAAGTAATTTTCTGTTATTATTCACACAGAAAGCATACTTGGTGTTCACTGTGAGGAGCACAATTGAATGGTTGAGTTCATTCATGTACTTGCTGCACTCAAATCCCTTAAAATCAAACCCCCTTATACTCAAATAAATATAAAGAGCATGCTATTTCAGTGTTTGAAACTGGTTCCATATGAATATGCTCATGTGCCAGCCTTACACTGTTAAAGATGATTTTAAACCTTCAGTGCTGCTTCATTGGCATTGCAACTTGAGCAGAGGAGATAGCGCAAAAATACCTATGTTGCTATAGTTCAAATAAAAGCACTACATGAGTGGTTTTTTTTAAAAAAAAAAAAAAGCAGCAACAAAAAACAACAGATGAAAAGGGGAAGGCAAAAGTTTTGTCTTCATTTTTAATTAATGGAAGGGAAAAAAGAAAAAGAGGGTTTTTTCCCAGGTATTTACTTTAGATCTTATCTATGTCTTTGTATTTCATGCCAATAAAGGCACTATAGTTATATCTTGCAGTTGTAAAATCTAGAGCTGACTAGACCTGTTTGATTGCAGAATCTGTTCTGATTCCTGCTAAAACTTTTGCAGCTCTGCTCATACTGTGATCTGCTGCCCCAAGTTTGGTGACTGCACTTAGTGAAACTCGAAGTTAAGAATAAGGCCATCTAATCAGCACTGTGAGTTAAAGGACATGAGATGTTCATGCAACTTTGCTTTAAACATATGGCATTTTCCATGAGCTTGGATAGTCAGCAATTACTGTGCAACTGAAGAACAGAGGTACTGTATACCTTGCAGTTGCATAAAGCACTGCCTGTTTTAGTTTTTGGTAATGATCCCCATGCTTCTTTCTTGGGTTCAAACTCTCTGTAAAGATTGGAAAATTGTGTAGGTGATGTTTTCAAATTGCCCGAAGGCTCATACAGAATAAGTGCCTAGCGTACTTCTGCTCACAGCACATAGGTCACTAGAGAAGGTGTGTGTTGGGAGTCGATGGTTTTCATTCCTAAGTATTTGGTCCTTAGGCCAAGAGACCACAAGATCAGCTAGTACGGGCTTGTAAAACACACCATTATGCGTCTGTCAAACATTCTGTGTCAAGACCAAAGACTTCAGTTAGTCTGTATATTCGTACTCAAAGGCATAAAACATGACTCCGCAGGAACAGACCCCACCAAGGGGTGGATCCTCTGGAGGGTTTCCTCCCACCCTCATGTTGTAGAGAAAGTTGAAAGCCAGAAATGTCTCCGCACCTACTAAACATTCAGCAAACCGGGGGGATTTCTCTGTGCTGCCACCGAGCCCTTTCCCCTGGGCTCAGCACCTTGCCCAGCTGCAGTCAGTCTCTGATGCTGGGGAAGGCAGAACAAAGCAGACTTATTCCTCAAGCAAAAATAATTCTCTCCGACCTCAGTAGAGAGCCTTCAGGAACAGGATTCAATTACAGCCGTTGCACAAATGTGTAGCTGTTAAACGTGAGAGCGCATTGCATGCAAAGATCTTTTCAGAGGGAAAGTGAACAAAGGTGATAAATGGAAGGGTTTTGTCCCAGTCTTAACACATACATAGGCTGAAGAAATTCTCCCGAAAACTGATCAAAGCATACTTTAGCAAGTTATCTGATCTTATGTCAAAGCTCACCCATCTCCTCAGTAAGTGATTCTAACATTTAACCTTCGCAGCTCTGAAGGTGTCTATTTCGAGGTTGTGCTAGTCTAATTTAGCTCCCAGCCACTGTATGGATTTAATAGAGAAGTCTTAACAGCCTTCTCCACCAAACCTCTCGCCTGTGCATATTACATTGTCAAGGCATTTCTTGCTTTCCTTTCACTGCTCAGAGTAAGCTGGGCTCCTTTGGCCTCACCTCAAAAACCTCTGTTCCACTTCTGAAATCTCTAAATTCTCACCGGTTCTGGCTACATCTTCCTGATGTGCCACACCAAACCTGAACACAAGGTTTTGCAAGATGTGCTATCACTGACATTCTCATTAATATAACTTTTAAAAATATTTAAGGAAAAGAAGCCGCATTTGCCGCAGCTTTGCACCAGGAGCTCATGTGGAGGTGATTATCCACGATGACCTGTAAATCCTCTTCTGAGTCATAGCTTCCCAAGACAGTCTGCCATTCTGTAAGTAAAATCTGTCTCTCCATCTCCCAAGTGTATTACATTGCATTCGGTTGATTCAGTAGGTTGTGTTTTTAATATGTGATCGCATAACCCAGTGAGCTAAACTGTTCCGAGTGGTAATCTGTACTCTTCTTTTCCTACCCCACTAATCTTTTTATCAGTTGCAAGTTTTACCAGCAATCACTTTAGTGATTTCACTTTAGTGATTGCTGTTCATCTTCTTGTGTAAAATTTCTGAATAACACGTCAATGATAAGGTTTTGATAAGCCTCTAGAAGAAATTTACTATCTATATTGAATCTGTTGTGGTATCTTCTGATGGGTACGCCTCACTACCAATGACATTCAAGGCACAGGTTTCCACGGAAAGACTATGGGTGAAACACCTGGGTGAAACAGGGACAAGCCTTCCCATTGGGAGCCCGAGATTAACAGGAGGGAGGGGAAGAAGACTGTATTTGTATGTGTATATTCATATTCACGCACCTTCCTCGGGTGAAATTCCTTTTGCCTACTGATGACTCAAAACTGAATCAAAGGTAGGAAAAGCGGGTGGACTAAGAGCATTAGATATCTTGTCTTTTCTACGTGGACAGAGATAAATCATCCTTTAGACTCCTACTTTACCTCCACCTTAAGCAGCCCTTTTTGTGAATGCTGAGCAGTGGGGCAGCTGACTGTATAAGTATGCTTCCCCATCTCTGAAAGTGGACAACTATCAGGATAATTTGATTTTCTGCCTTGCATAGTCAATCAAGTGCTTTCAAGTGTTACAAAACATAACAGAGCAAATTTAGTTTATCAGCTCTCATGGTCAAAGTTCAGAGTTCTGCTTTACAGGTATTTTTCAGTTTTCCTTTTAAAAACCTGTGACAAGTTTACTTTCTGTAGCCTTCTGCAATGGAAAGAATGAGAGGAATTTGACTTTATTTTAATCCTTTCCTTGCTCAGGTAATGGAATGTAAAGTATGAAAAAAAATCTGCTTCCCAGAATACTGAAAAAGATTTCTAGGAATGGATTAAATAGATGAGTTAAGTATTTTGTAGCATTTGACTTAATCAGTTGCAATTGGGACACTGTGCTAATGTGCATCAAGATCTAGATGTCCACAGAGCTCAATGCATTGCCGAAATGTCACATATCGCCTTACTGCTTGCAGCCTTTCCTCGTTGTGGCCTCGCGAAAATTCAGATGACTTTTCTCCCAGCTGTTTCTGCCGTGGTTGCTGTGATTTGCCCAGGAGCGCTTGCCTGTTTGCCTGCCTTTTGCTGCCTGGGGCTGTGTGTGGCAGGAGGCCGCCCCAGCATCGTCCCAGCTGGGCGCGCAGGCGACGCATTGATTGATGGGGCAGGATGTGCAATACAGCCTGCGGGGTCAGAAAAGCAACGGCGAAGGCTCAGGGGGCTCCGCGCACAGGTGAGGCACCAGCTGAGGCTGGAGCCCCTGGTCATACGGAGAAAGAAGGGTGCAGGGCATCATCTTGGGTGGCCACCTTCACATTGGCCCCGGCCCTGAGCCCCAGCGCTGCCCCGGCACCGATGGGAACCCCACCGATGGGAACCCCAGCCGGGGTTAGCAGCGTGCCTGCAGCCGGGAGGGTGCGAGGGACAGCAAGGGAAAGCAGGAATAGTGTTTCTACTTGCGGCATTAAATTCAACAGTTGGAAGATTCAGTGCTGTTAGCTGGCAGAAAATAGTAGATGCTGGAAAATACTTCTGCAGCCAGACGAAGTGTCTAAATGCATGTTTGTCTCCAAAATGCTGATGAATGTAGCTTAAACGAGGGAAACTTTTGGGACTGTAACGTTTTTTAGCTAACTGTAAAAATGTCCAGCTTACTGGGCTTTCTAATGATTTTAATACATTTTGACTATTAAAATTGTAACTTACGTGAGGAGTATAAGGTTGTTTCTGGTCTAGTGGGCTTACTTTCTGTTCCATGGACATTATAAATAACAATTCAAAAAAAGGCTTTTTTTTTTTTTCTTCAGCACTTGTTAGAAGTAGAAGCATTTCCAAATCACCAGGATGAAATATGGTTAATTGTCTGTTTCGTGTGTTTTCTGGAAACCACACAAATATCATACATCAGTTGAAATCAACTCCTTAAAAACACAATGTATGCAGTGAAATCTGTTGCACGCAATAGCTTAATAGTGAAGAGATGTGCAGGAAAAGCCCATGGAAAGTAGTTTGGTATCCAAGCAGAACTGATGACTAACAGCTGTCAGGTGACCATTGGGAAAGGATTCATTTTCTGCTGTGGTCCCCTCACTCAAAAAGCTCTGTCCCACATTCAAGCACTTCACAGAGACTCTGGGAAGGAGACACAGAAGGGCATGTGATGAGTAGGAAAAAAAAAAAAAAAAAAGGGGCAGGAAAAGGGGAAAAATAGAGCAGTCAGATATTGTATCTGTAGGCCTTATGTGGGTCATATTTTATTCCTGCCCCAGCCCAGTGCCTCGGTCAGCTGGGCAAAACTGCCTGTCTGCTCACGACTTCTAGGAGGAGGTTTGCTTTCATTTCTCTCAGTGTGGTGGTTACTGAGGCTGCAATAGCAAAAGGATTACTGTGTATGTGATTGGTTATTGGAAAAGGGTCTTTGCAACCAAGCAGAGAAGGAGGTACGTAATTTGTTTAAAAACAAAAGCTCATATTCTGAGGGAATCTACAGCACAATCTGTGTGAAGCCTTAATTCCCCAAATCCATCTGTGCTTCCACCAGTGTAGAGAATTACTGACCGTCGTGATGCCCCAGATGGCAGATAAGGATGCAGACAAGGACTGCTTATTTTATTCGCTCCAGCTACCTGGGGGGAGGGGCTAAGACCACCATTTCAGATTGAGGACACGGAGAATGATGATTAAATCCAATTAAAATACCTTTCACAAGAAATCTGACAGAACGATTATTCTAATATCTTTTTCTCTTGGTGTGGCTGGCACAGATGAAGCATGCACGTAAAGCTGAAGGAATGAGTCCTGCCTCACAAATGGAAGAAGATGAATTAACAAATTTTGCAACCAGGAGGGGAGGAGAAAAAAAGGCTGTTTCTTTTGTGATATTTATCTGGAAGCTAAGGGTTTCCATGAAGTCTAATTCTCAGAGTCTAATTTAAATGCTTGGTCTTTCTGTATAGGTATTGGAGAGACAAATACTTCTGCATATGGACTTGGAGTCCTCTGAGAAGGACTTTTTGATTGAATAGGGAACATCAGTTCCCAGTAAGGGTTCACATGAGATATGAAAAACTAGAGGGTGTGAATATCCTGCAAGGTCTTTCAAGGTCTTCAGTTCCATTGTTAGAAAAAAAGAGCTAGCAGTCTATACATCTGTATACCTGAGATTAAGGCTTTTGTTTACTACAAAAATTGCAAAGCTTATTTTGTCTGCTAGTATTATATGGAATATCGTATCTGCAACTGTGTGTAATGAAACACTATAGTACACGTAGAAAGTAATCTTCCTACATATGAACCTGCTTTTCTATGCTTTTAACCGTTTCATTTTCCAGTAATCAGAAAACTGTATGAATCATTGATGTGAATTTCAAAGTTTTGCCATTGACAAGATGGATAAAAAGCTGTTTCATCAGGCTAAAAATGAAATGTGTTTGGAAAATAATATAAAGCAAATGGTTTCTTTACGTTTTTTCTAATTGTTTTGGTGGTAGAAGGGAAAATGATTTGTATGACACGAGTCATAATTTGTGAGCCTCAAGAAAGAAAGCGAGTTTTGAACAAGATGATGCAGGCACACCAGAGTCTTCTAAAGTCAATAAAAGGACACAAAGACAAGAAATTTAAAAAAAATTTTTTTTTTTTTTTTTAAAAAAAAAAAAAGAAAACAGAGGCACGTAAGATAAAATCTGTTGTAAAGCTGTATTCCCCATTTGATAGCCTCTGAAATGAACCCATGGTATTTTCACAAAATAGTTTGAAAGGAGCCAGGCTGTGTTTAGTTTACAGCATACATCACGCATAAAAGGCACTTACAAAAACAACTAGGAGTGAATAGAGGAGTAGTTGTTTACCCATCTGACAAAACTAAAGCACGATAGAAATGTTATCAATAAAGTCATTAAAATATCTGTCATTTTATGAGGAGAAATAGCAGTGATGAGATAAAGAATTGCAATAAGACTGAATCTCATTGCTGTTGTTTTTGTAAAATAGCATATGTAATCTTCATCTTACTGTGATTTTGCCTAATATACTCGCTCTAGAACCCCCTACTTTAGGGATGAGTGACATCTGGTAGAAACCAGCACGCTGTATTAAGATTGATTCTGACCAGTCAAAACAAGGCAGATTGGACAATGTAAATCTCTTTAATGATTACAAGTTCAGCTGATGCAGGATGGATGCCAAATGTTAGTATTGTGCTCAATGAATACTTTAGTGTAGCATTTGCCTGATGGATCCCGCACAAAAGACATATGAAGCAAACAAAAGTGATGCACTTTGGCCTCCCTTTACTTTCATGGAAAATGGTTACTTTTGCTGGAAAGGTTTTATCTTAGTTTACTCTCTTACCAGAAAACAGACTTTTTTAGCTGAAGCTTTCCTTGCTGATTGAAAACAACTGTACAGAATTTAAGCAGAAAGTCAGAGTTTAACTCCCTCATGCTGTTTCATATATCTCTGTCTGCTGTCATAGCTATATGATCAACAGCAGTTTAGTTGGGCTTGACAGCCCCCAGAAGAGCAGCCACAATGGAAATCACAGATCTTTTGAGACCCCTGTTGAGAGGGAACTGTTTGGAAAGTTAGAGAACTGCCCGTGTTTTTCTGTGTGTGCATTATTTTCATATATGGAGCATGCAGGAGAAAGAGGCCATAAGGTTTCCACAAGCGAGGAGATAATGTACGCACAGGCATCACGGCAGAACTTTTGGTAGGAACCCTTGAGACTGGGAAATGCATCCCGAGCGCTGCGCATGCAGAAATGTCCCTAGGCTGGGAGGGGTTTAGTGGTTCAAGAAAAAAATATTTCACATAAAACAATTAGTAAATTTTAGACGGCTAAAAGGTGTTTAAACCTTGCTTGCATCATGCAGTGTGCTCTCTTTCATTGGTGATAACAGGACACGTTTTAAGACTAATGCCATAAATGCCACGTACCAGGAGAACGTGGCATATAGCAGTTTGAAGGGAGTATTTCTGGGTATACTAGGCTGAAAATGAGAAAGAGCAAATGTAGGCTAACAGAAGGAAAAAAATGATAATTCTGTTTTGTTAAGTAGACTGTGAATAATCTGCTGAGGAATATACTGGAAATTTTATCCCTTGAGTCACTAGAGCTATATAAAGCTCTCAAATGTGTCTATGGGGAAGCATCACCAGGCTGGCATGTAAGTGACTTGCCAGCAGTTTTCTGGTTGCAGTCTTCAGGTCAGGAAGACTGGCTCAGCTCCCAAATTGGAAACACTTTTTCCTTCTTTTTTCTCTTTCTTTTTACTTGCATTTTTAGTTTGTTTTAATATTAGGCTCTGAAGTAGCCTAATACTTGGGGAGAGTTTGTGCCCAGGACAACGTGTAGAGCTCTGCACAGGTTGTGGCCGTCGGGAGGTGGTGCACAGCTTTGGCTAGCTGTATCTGTCGCCTCGCTTACTGAAACGGTGGGAGCTTCAGTTCTCCCACAAGAAAACCATGTCATGATCTCTCCTAGAAAATGTGCTTTGTATTGCCCCTGGGATTACCAGAAAATACGTTTACAAAGTGAATTCCTTCTTTTGCTGAGCAACAGGGGAAGAGGGGCCAGATCCATCTGGGGAGAGAAAGGGAGGAGAGCTCTCCTGCGAGGGTGGCCGGCAGGGACGGGGATGGGCACAGGCCAGCAGCTGCTCCTGTATAAGGACATGGGCATGGTGGTGTTGCTTGATAGTTGGACTTCATGATCTTATAGGTCCTTTCCAACCTTAGTGATTCTGTGATTCTGTGACAGTGCCTCCAGCCGTGCCCGTAACCCCCTTCCCTGGACTATTGCACTTTTGACCCAAATAACCCTTAAACCCAACTCAGCAATGACAAAGAGTCAAACAACACAAACAGTGTAGTAGCATACCGGCTGGTCAAAAGCAACATCAGTTTTGATCCTTAACTAGTCGTTAAAATTACTTTGGGAATTGCATTCAAAAACTTTGTAAGAAAAGATTAACTCTTAGGACGCAAGAGGTCTCAGCATGTAACTTTCTGGGCAAAGTAATCAGGAGGAAAAAAAAGCACTGACGGGTCCTGAGGTTCAGTGTTTAAACCACTTGAAGAAATTTAAGCAGTTCATTCTGAGACACAAAATGCTTACCAAATGCAAAGTGAAAGCAGGATTAATTAAAAATACGTGATTTGTAAACAATCGCTGAAGGAGAACACACGGGGAAAATATTTGCCCATGTGGGCATATTTGATGATTTGCCGTTTTCGTGTCCTGACCACTGCTGAAAACTGAGCTGTCAGCACTGACTCTTAAGCATTGTTCCTGGGTGCTAATGAGCAGATCAGAGCCAAGCATTTTATACATCGGTTTAGGAATCTATCTTCCCTCATGAATTATTTTATGTTTGTCTAAAATGATTCATTTCATTTAAAAAAAGTAAAACAGTTTCATCCAAAAATCCCTATGAGAGTGCAGAATGATCTAGATTATCAAAGGTTTCTGAAATCAAAGAAACCTTGCAACAGGCACTTATGAAATCATAAACAAGGACAATAAATGTATTATTTAGCATCTAGGGGTTCTATTTCTCCCCAAAATAGGAGGACATGAAGCTCGCTCTCATTTTTAGGTCAGGGTTTTTTTGAGTTATTATTATTAGCCTTACCTAAAATGATATGGACATTCTTATCATGTATGCCAACGCCTTATCCATATGAGTTACATAAACACATCTGTCTTTTCATTCTGCATTCGTGACTCATCTATTTAATTGTGCATCCTTCATTTTTGAATGATACCCCAGGAAAGCTTCAACTACAGGAGCAGGTCTTTCCGAGTGGTTTATTTTCACCGGTGTTTAGCCATTACTGAAAAGACCCGTTAGGGGTTATTCAGGAGCTGTGTTCTTGTCTCGGGAGGAAAGGGAGGGATGAAACAACCTGTGCCTCTCTGAATCCGCCCCATTCCTCTGCAGCGTGTGCAAAGGGATTGCAGGTAGAAGGGATTGTGCAGGGTATGAGGAATATGGGAACATTACAAATGGTACTATTGCTACTCCTCAAAAATTGAACAAAGGAGAGACATCTTGCTAAAACCCTTCAGTCTTCTAAAGAGGAACAAAGACAAAGGCTGTAATTGCACAAGTGAGCTATGCTGATAAAGCTACCTTTCAAAACCAGGCCTGGGTATTTTTTTTCTCAACCAGTGAAATCTCTGGAAAGCCCTGAATAATTGACTGTTCAGGAGCCAGCAACTGAAATAGAAGTTGGAAGGGCTGTTTGCACAGGTGGCTGGCCTACTGGGAGACTAAATGCTTACCCTCTTGCCCATATCAATTATTCTGAGACTCTGTCTGTTTAATGTCTGCCCGTTTCGATAACAACAAAATCCTTTTAGAAAACTGCTGATGTGATATTTATCATGCTATCTTTATGGGACTGAATTTTTCTTTTTTTCTTGTTTTCTTTCTTGCAAGGATATAGTGAGCAAAGGTACTGGAGGAGCTGCCAGGACAGTAAAGTAACAAGCCCATTAAACAACTACCCCAAATGTCCAGGAGTCTAAAAGTAAACAAGCTGAGACACCCTGTGGGGATCTAGATGGGTTTACTTTAAAAGTGTGGCATGGGCTTCTGTACAAACAATGAAATTCAACCATTCATCCTTGCAGTTGCCAAGGGACTTACCTGTCTTTTGCAAAAGCCTGACGTATGTGGAACTTTTCCATCTGGTCCAGACACTGCAGCAAGCCTCGTACCACACACAAAGATGTGCTTAAAATGAAAGCTGCAACTTTTATTAGCTTGTCCCTATGTAAAGCAATGACCGGGATAAATCCTGTGAGATTTCCCCAAATAAGCAGAGGCCGAGACCCGAGCAGTTCTTAAAAAGAGGCAATGCCTCGTCTTTCCACAAATATCTATCCAAGCTACAAGCGGAAAGTCCCCTTTGAAGCAGAATAAGACTTTTGGTGGCATTACACATCTTCTGCACTGTGTGGTTCTCTTCAGGCTTTGACTTACAAAGTCAACTGTTTGTGAGAAAAGCAGATCTACTTAAGAAAGAAAAACAAAATGCAACAATAAAGTGCTAGCTCTCCTATCTGAGGAATAAAGCCAGAAAAAACCCCAAACTCTAATTTGTGACCTCAGTGCCAAAAATACACAGATTTTTGGTCCTGATTCCTGATTGCAAAACACTTGGATTGCCAACTCTGCGCAATTCAGAGCAGCAATCAAGCAAATGCCACCCACCAAGTGTTTGGACTCAGCAGCAGCTCTGTTCCTCTTGTTACCTCAGTTAACCTAGACCTGCTCCCTACCCAAACTGTTTATTTAACCTAAAGAATAATAACAATCCGGTGCTGCCAATTTGTCATGTGGGAAAAGTTATTCAGTCCCTCTTAAAGAGCTCATGGGCCAAAGCATAGGAGAAAGTGTGAAAGCTAGCAGTGAGAAACAAGAAAGCCCCAGCAAAGGAGAGATGGTGACAGAAAACTGCTATAAAAGACTATGAACGTCTTGAAGGAGAAACCTAAGTTGCCATTTTAAGGTGTACAGATCTCACCAGTCTTCTTAGCCCTGCTAGGTGAGGGCATTTTGTAGAAGGAGTCACATACACTGGGACATGGGATGGTGATTAACATCGCCTGCCTCTGGATGTACCGCTGGCGCTGGGTCATGGATGAGGGACCGCAGAATTGGGGCTGCCACCGGAGATGGGGCTGCTTTACACTGAAGGTTGTACTGTTGTCGCAGTACTCTGGTTTCTCTTGCTCATTACTCTGATCTCAAACGCCTGCTCGCTTGGCCATGCAGTGTTGGAACTACTGTTACGGGCTGGAGAAAATGTATGAGCAGAGGGAATAGGTGGAAAGCATGGATGGCGAGCAGAGAAGCCCTGCGTAATGAAAAAGGATTTTAAAACAGTTTGACAGTGGTTAATTTCCTTACAGGATGAAGCTGAAGCAGTGATGCTGGAGTCTCCTGAGGGTGTTGATGTGAACCCAGTATATAGAGATGACTAGAAATACAGAGAATAATTCTTTACTTTTATTAACCCAAACCCATATTATTCAAATACTGTCGAAGTGTAAAAACTTGGGGACTGTGCTAAGCCAGTTAATGTATTGGCAGCTATTCTTCCCCATTAACAGGAAACTTTTAAGTGACTCCCCTCGATAAATGTGTAGCAATTGGGAGTTCATAGTCATTTCATGGCCAATTATTCTTTCCTTTTTGTTCAGATTCAATGTTAATGAGAATTTGATGGGACTTTTGCAAGATATAGACTACTAGCAACATCATAAAATCCTCGGTCATATATTAATGCTGGTAAAGAGGGGAACCCAACCTCTGCTGATGCTAATTCTACGTCCTGCCCAAGTACAAAGTCTTTGCTTTTAAACAGTATGAAGGAGCTCAAATGGTAATGTTTTCCTTATAATATTTCGTTTCAAGCCAGCTCCCTTTTCACAAGGACCCGTCCTTAGCAGGCTGTCATCGGGCTCACGCAAGGTAGTACTGGCAGCCCACCTACCTCACTGACCGATCTTTTTCTTTTGGAAAGGGCTGAGTGTGTGGTTTCCAGGTCAGACAAAGTGTATCCCCCAAGGAGAATGATTAGACATGGATTTTGTGTACTTTCCTATTGTCTGGCGGTGTCTGGGAGCTCACGTCAGTACTGTGCCTATTTATCATCAATCCACAAATTACATTTCTTAAAGGCCAAAAAGTCCTCTCAGAGAGAGTTGTTTGGTTCAAATTTCTGAAGCAAACACTCTCACTGGTCCGTGATCGTCTGGGCAGTGATGACTTTTCTCTGTGTAGATCATATTTTAAAGTTCACCCTGTAATCAAATGAAATGAGAGTAATGTCCTCCGACATTTCTCTGGGTTAGTGGGTTTTATACAATCAGTAGCAACTCAGCGGCAACCAGTCATTTCTTACCATTATCATCCAATTGCTCTGCAAAAGAAAAGCACATGCAGCAAGTAGGCAGAATGACCAAGAGCTGAAAGAGGAGCACCCATTTTCCCTTCCAAGAAGCTCACTCTCATGATAGGATAATGGTGCAAGCTGGCATTAGGAATGCCCCTGGGATGTTTTATGGAGAAAATCAACCCTGATATCTCAGAGGCCTGAGACAAAGAGCCAAAAGGAGAACCTCATTTCCAGTTATGCTTGTGAACACAGATGCTTAAATAGAAGCTGGGAGAAGCATGCAAGGTCACAGACAACCTAAGATAATGCTGTAAAATAACAATTAATTGGTTGATGTCAAAACGGGATATATACAGAAACATTACCAGTGCCTGTTGTGCGCCTAATGTGTGTGATCCTGGAGAATGAAACAGAGAAAGAATAGAGTCCTCCATGGGTGTCTGTCTATAAGTTTATAAACATGCATATACGGTACAAAATACTGAAAAAAACCAATGCATGCATGCACGTTATGCACAGTATGTTAGCATTTGCAACAGATGTATTGTGATAATGATGTCAGTGTGACAAATTGCAGGGTCATTTGATAAACTGAGCCCTCCTGTGCTAAGGGGCACTCACTTTTGACCTCTTCACCTACAAAATGTTTTTGTGCTAGGACACTTCCTGGGGGACTGAAACCAATGAGCCCCTGTCTAACAACAGCTGCCTTTGAAAACTAACCAAAACATATGTATTGCCCCCTCTCACACAAGGTCTTTATTTAAGATAAATATATTGCTCCAAATTGGAGTCTGCTGCAATAGTTGGCCCTGAGTTTATTACAGGTTTCAGATCCAACAAGCCATTGCTTTTAGTGTGAGGAATTTGTTGCATCCTGATCTGGTTCTTATCCATATAGTTTGTGTCTTTCCATGATCTTTCTCACAATCCCAGTTGTAGTTCTAAAGGTCCATAGAGCGGTGCTCCTAATTATGGGGATGCTATCTGGAAAGGAGGCTCTACATATTTTTATATGTATCAGCTCTACATATTTTTCTATTTCTGAAGTCTGTTCATATGGTTTTGCGGTACAGGACTTCACAAAAGAGGCATGGAGAACAAGAGCCTATAAAACGTATTTTGAGTTCTCTAAAGAATGTCCAAGATATGGCTTCTGTAAAATAAGTGACATATACAGAACACAGAGCAATCTCATTCGGTATCCAGTTTTACTGGTAGTTGTTTAGGTCGGCTTGTACAACCTCCCTGTGGATGTCTTCTCCTCAGAGTGACTTCACTGTTTCTGCCAAGAAGTGTTTCTAGGCTGTTCTTGCAGTGGACCGTGTGTAAAGCACCAGCTTAGAGCAGCATGGTTTTGAGGTTATGCCCTCGATAATAGAGTCAAACAGAACCTTTCACTGGAAAGCTTTTAGAAAACATAAATCCAGCTATTGAAAAAGATGAGGTTCGGGTGATGGGCACAGTAAAAATACTGATTTACCCCTGAGTTCCACAGTGTCACAAAATACACTGCAAGGAATACAAAATCTTGAGCTGTTTTACGTTTTCATGGATCATATCCTTACACTCCATTACTTCCTATTGTCAGAATTGTGCATTTCCGGGGCTATTATAATTAACAGCTCTTATGGCAAGGATGAATGGATGGAAGAAGGTGTATTTGTTCTGTCTGGTGATCATTATCTAATAGTTTCTTAATCAGATTTTATGAGTTGTAAATGTTATGTTTGAGTTTTCACCTCTGAAAGGACTATGGGGAAATTAACTGCCCTTTTAGCCTTTGCAAAAATAAGTATTTGTTCTGTACTTTTTTTTTTTTTTTTAAATATTATTGAGGTCTGACTATTCTACCCAATTTCGGGTCGTGTAATACACATCCTCTAAATAGCAAATTAGTGGGAGCTGATCTTGCATGGATTAAAACATAACACATTGAGATTCAGCTTTTAAATCCTGGTGTCAAAGACAGTTTTTACTTGCAATATGCTATAATGTAAGAGGTGTCAGACTGAAATGGATAACCAGTGCTCCATCCACCTTTCCAGGTTTTTTAATGCTAGGAATTGAGCTCATTTC
The DNA here is from genome assembly GCA_000699545.1 of Podiceps cristatus. NCBI lineage: Eukaryota > Metazoa > Chordata > Aves > Podicipediformes > Podicipedidae > Podiceps > Podiceps cristatus. The sequence goes on along the minus strand of JMFS01089402.1, from coordinate 3,274 downwards.
ATGTCTCCTCACACAGCTTGGTGTCAGCTCTTTAAAAGCCTGTCACAAAGACGAAGGTTTGATTTTCTAATTCCCTGCAGTATCTTTTGTAGTGAAATTGCCCATATGCCCTGCACAGAAACAGCAGTTACAGATACTAGAAAAGGAAATGTCAGTGAAATTCATTATAATTGTGACTAAAATCCAAGGCTTCTGAAAACAAATATTATGCAACATGTTATAATATCCTTTATAATTCAGGTATTCTTCATCTCACACAGATTATGCAAGACCTATTGGGAATTACCTGGGGCAGGTGGGAGAACCCAAAAAGCCTTTCCTACAGCCTTAATCACCACTCTTCCACAACTAAACTACATGGAGAAGCATTTTCTCTTACTGGTGCGCACATCTACCATAACCGAGACCCTTCCTGCTGTCCTCTAGCCCCTACAGAGCTGCAAAGGCTTCGGGGAGCGGCTATTGCAGCAATAGATCTTTTCTTTTGTAGTATGTTGACTCTGCCTAACTGAGGTTGCTTGTAGTACCAGGAAACTAAGCAAGAACTGATTTTCAAAATGAGATATGTAATGGCAGTTGTGAAATATTATCCTTCATCCTGACAGAAATGGATAAACAGTGACTGTCATTTTTTCTTCAGCATCCATTACGTGCTTGGTTAACCTTGTTTTCAGACATGGAGAAAATTAAGCAGCTGCCTCCTCGTTTATGCATCCCCTAATTGCACATGCGACTGAAGTAGCTGTCACCCAAATTTCAAAACCTGGGTTCCTAGAGCATTTCTAGAAGCATTTCTAATGAGCAGTTCTGATGCTGATCACATACCTAGCGTGAAGACAGAAGTGTGACCATGACACTTGTGCAAACACAATTGGCTCAGCTGCTTTTTAATTAGTGACTGGAAGCGCGGCGTGCCAAATTCTGGGGCCTGCCTGTGAAGAGGCGGTTTTATTAAGGTCAGCATCCAGTCGTGTGTGCTGCTAAGCGCTCGCTGCTTATTGATTACCTGCTGAAAGCTTGCGAGTCTGCAAGTTTTCTCTGCCCACATCTAGTTGAACAAAAATATCTTGTCGGGAAGTGGCGGAAAATGAAAGCAGAGTGAGGAAGGCACTGTGACAGTTTCTCGTCTCTGCCGTCCTTCCATGAAAATGGTACCTTTTAACTTGGCGGGAGTCACAGCCAGTCCTCTGCCATGTTATGTCAGCTAAAGCCTTTTTGACATTTCAGCAAATAAAAATTATTTAGTGCTATTTCTTTATACTTTATTGGAACTTAGAATACCAACTATGCACTCTATGGAGCTTGCTTTCTAATGCACACAAAACAAAAAACAACAGGACTTACACATAAAATTAACCCTATAGTGTAAACTCCTTTCTACATGCACATGTGCTATTTATAGCTTCTAAATTTATTTCCTGGTAGAAAGTTTAAGTAAAGTATGCTCTGCATCCCCCACTACAGCACTGCCTTTAGAAAAGAGTTTCAGGAAGAAAAGGGATCTGCTCTTCAACTTTTATTCTTTAAGAATGTCATAGCCAGTTGAAGAATAAGCAGTGAGATGAAAAGACATTGAATCCGATGTATTCTGAAGCCTTACTTTTTACAGACATTTTGGCATGTCTTCTTGAGAGACTTTGAAGGACTTTGGAGTTGTCTCAGTGATTTGCGGATGCCAAAAAAAGTCAGAAAATCTTAGGGAGAAAATCTTAGAACAAATGTTTTTATTTCTGCACTGTGGTGCATTCAATGCAGAATAATTAATGTTTGTGAGGCTCCTGAAGAACAAAGCATGCATTACGGGCCATACTCAGGGAGCAGCTTTTTTTTCCTCTGTTTCACAGTGTCTATGAATAACTCACCCAGCTGAAACGATAAAGCGAACTAGACTGCTGGGAAAAGCAGTGTAGCCAGGATGTTGATAGAAGCAATTAGTGAAGAAAACTATGTAAAATAAATTTTTGCTCTGAACTGAATTGTACAAAAATTTGAGTCTGGAAACATCTAAGTATGTCTTCATTTATTGCTCTTCTTGCAGGCCTGGGGGCATGAATACCAAACACAATGGGAAAAGTTCTGAAGTTTCTGTAACTAAAAGCTTCCAAAAAGTGGATTGGAAACCAAACTTCATAAAACTTTCAGTGAGTTTCTAAATGCAATAGCTTCAGAGAAACTAGAGTTGGCAGCGGCTAAGAGACCAAATGTCTCTTAGAAGATATTTTGCAAGCATCTGGAATAGTTGGTCAGATAAAGAAGTTCAGGGGAATAAAAATTCATCCTCAAGGAGAACTTGAAAAAGTATGGAAAATTTAAGGACTAGCCTGTTAGGTAGAAATTATCGAGGGTTAAATTGCTAGAGTTGATGGCTGATGTTTAGTTTGCAACACTAAATAGATTGGAGGAAATAGTAAGCAATCAGGGAGGCGGGAAAGGAAGAACTATTAAAAGTTACTGCTTACAAACCACTGGGACCAGAACTCCCAGCCTGGCAGCTTCCAGCTCTAGTTTTCATCTTGTTGGCCTTTTCTTTTTGCAATGTTTCTATTATGGTGATTTACAAACAGAAACCAGCCAGGCCCAAAGTGTTCTGAACAAAGGTTTCATAATCTTGGCACTTTGCCTTACTATGTTGCTTTTACACAGGGAGAGAATAGTAGAAGAGACTCTCTTAAAAAATGTGGTGTATTTTGAATTCTATTTTCTAGCCTGTCTTCCTGACCTGTTTGGCTGAGGAAGAGTCCTTTCTTGATCAATTGATGTGTCCCAAAACCCCTCAAATCCATAAAATCTTAGGATTGCTATGGAGAGAGCATAGCTGATGCATTTCAGAGCTAAATGTGTTACATTCAGGCTACAATACTCATTTTCTTCTCTCAGAGCCAACTACGTGGTACATGACAGCTCTGCTTGCCTTAGAAAAGACTGCAAAGCCAACACAAGTGCACCAGACGTGGCACTGATCTAGCACCTTGTCCTGGTTTCAGCCAGGACGGAGCTGGTTTTGTCTCCAGCAGCTCCGTGTGTTGGGTTCAGTGTGTGAAACCCGGTGCCAGCACGCGGCTGGTGTTGGTGCTGCTGAACGGCCAAGGGCAGTTTGCAGTTTCCCAGGGGTGGCTGATGGGCAGGTGCCAGCCTGGGAGGGCACAGCCAGAATAGTCGATCTAAACTGACTAAAGGGAGTATTCCATATCATGGACAGCATGGCTGGTATAAGTGAGGGTAGACCAGTGGCCCCTGTCATGCTCCCTTCTTGTTCCCTTATTTTCCCTTTTTT
>JMFS01089398.1:0-16380 GCA_000699545.1 Podiceps cristatus | reverse complement strand
ACTGCTGACAGTCAACCAAGAAATAATAAAGAACCTAAAACTGTGTCTGGGTTTCCATTAACACATTTATATTCCACAACAGTCAAGACAGCTTACCTACCTTCTTTCAGCTGACTTAACTGTTTCCTTTTGTGAACCCGTTCTGCGAGTAGCTTCTCTGATACCATACGGTGCTATACAAAGCAAATGCATAATGCAGAGATGAGAACTTCACCCTTTGTCCAAATAAGATACAATTATATTATACATAAACAGCAGTGTGCAAACTGTGGCCTATACAAAGTTTAAAAAAAAGAAAAGCTTTTACAAAGTAAAAGTTGGTAAGGGTAATTATTTCAAGATCTACTAAAAAGTTTCTTACTCCAAAAGGTTACTTTTAAAAGTGTTTCAGAGAAAGCCCTTCAGCTCTAAGTGGCTTCTAGCAGCCTAGACATTTGCTATACTACAAAGGATGATGATTTTCTGTTTTCTTCATGAAAAGATATTCCTTGTATTTCCAACATGTGACAATCCCATCCTCTCTTGTTGGACAGACACAAACATCTCCCCTCTAGCACTTAGCTAACCTTTTTCAAAATTAAATTATATATATTGAAATTTCTTGCCAACACATCACACAAATGGTTACGCACACAGACAGTTAAAAAGAGCGAGAGATGGATTTTTCTCATACATTTTTGCACATTTCTAATAGCATAACATACTTATTTAATGTCCAACCCACAAGTTGTGACACGATTTGCAAACTCAGTTCTAAGCCATATTAGTATTCTACACTGTCTTATTGCCAAATAGGCCAAATAAAAGTTAGCAGGCAACCCACAACGAATACTCACACTCCCTATTCCTAATTGATATGAATGTGTCATGGTAAGAGGCAGCACTAGAGTTCAGAAATTGCTGTATCAAGGTCTTCTATTTATTCCCTTAGCCTCTACTCCCTCTCAGGCATGACAAATGGTGTTAAGTACATAGGTTTCTAAAAGAGCGGAGGATCCTTTCAAACTGCTAATGCTTCTAGTAGGTAAGCGTATCAGAAATGCATTAAAATTTCTCTTGGAAACATTCCAATAAGCACTTAACATAAGTCTCCAGAAGTCCATCAGGGCTGCTTGGGAGACTCCAGTGTGTTGCAGATCAAGTCTGAACAGCAACATGGACCATTATGATAAGAAGTCTCTGTGCACCTATAAAGTTATGGCTTTACTGAATATGACTTCTTCAAAGGATGATTTTCAGCCATATTGATTTCTACGGCGAACATAATATTCTCTCCATGGAAGAAAGTATTATCTCCAGCTTTGTTACACATTTATAACACTCCTTAAAACAAATGCAGAGATGGCAAATGCAGATCCAATTTCCACAGTGCTGCCCTCAATGGTTATATCTTCTAACAGAGAAACTGCAGATCTGAGCACACAGCAAGACAGTAAATCAATGTACACAGGCATAGACATAGGCAATAATCTTTCAGTCATTATTATTAGACAACAAAAGCATTAGCAAACTTACGATCTGTAATGATTGCATCAAACAGCATCCCTTTTCGCCATATCGGCCTTGAAGAATCAGAAACTAGTGCGTCAATGTAATATTTCTCTAAACCATACTGTCGGAGATTAGCTCTGATGTTTTCATCTGGCCCTCTCCATTTCTGGTTCTTTCTGCTTGCCTTGCCTGGTTAGGGTAGAATGGAAAAAAAAGCATACCCAACAACAAACTATTTTATAGGAAAAAATTTCATATACTCTATCATTTAATTTAGAGGAAAATAATTAAATGTTACATACAAAACCAGAGTTTAGCTTCTGTCTTACTCTACTCATTGTCACAAGTATTTGCAATAAACTTCACAAGTAGCAAGGAATAATGAAAATATATGAGAAAAGTTCTGATGTATCATCTGCATAAGGTCTCACAGAACACATTTATAGAAATGTTGATTTGTAAGAGGTTCTCACTATACATCAGTGATAATGCTGTCCAGTAAGTCAGATACAACTTGAACGGCAGTTTTTCAGAGAAGTAAGAATAGGATTAGACATCCTGAGTTAGGTTACAAGAAGCTTCCTACATTACAGGCTGAGAAAGTGCACAGCTGTTGTAATTATTATTCAGTACTTTGTTTTGGTTTTCACTATTCCTTTTATTAACTATTTCCTGCTTAAGAATTAAGAGAATAGCTTAGCTAGGATACATGTAAATTGGTCAATAAAAATAAGCATGATCAAACAAATCCTGTGAAGATTAATGTTGCTTTAAAATCCACTAAATACCATCCACTATCATCAGTATTCTTGAATTCCAGACAGTAAGATTTCAGTGGTTTAAGAATATGTAACATACCTAATCCATGGATTGTGTTGTAATCTATATCAGTACCACACACATATGCTCCAAAGTGTGCTGAGGAGATAAGGAGGCCACCTATAAAGGGAAGAAAATGGGAAAAATATACACTGTTGTCATAAGTGTTTTCTGTTAGGATTTTTTGCTCAGGAACTTCAGGAGTTTACGCCAGTGGCACACTAGACCCAATGCTAAACCCGGGGGGAAAAAAAAAATAGAATTAAAACTACCAACCGGTTAGAATCACTACTCAACTATAATCAGAGACAGTAACACTAAGTCCCTTGTCTGCTATACCTGATCTTCCTTATCTTGCTATGCCCTGTGTCACTCCTCATCTGTGGAGATTGTTCTTAAGAGTTTGTTTATGGTTTTCTATATTTCAAGGCAGTAAGACCCTTTAATCATTACATGAACCAGAACTTTTAAATCTACTTTGCAAGCAGCAGAATCTCAAATTGTTGGCAAACAATGTGAAAAATCATCACCAAACAAATGGCAATTCTACCATGTCTGTTCTCAAAGTTGGTCTCCATAAAACTGTGTCTAAAATCAAATTTGTTGTGTAACATGGCCATTCGCTGAGTAAGAAGCAATGGTCAAGAACTTTGTAACTGTAAGTATCTCCAGTGTAAACAGCAATATCAAAAAAGTTTCTGTATCTGCTTTGCAGTGTGAAAGCTATATACAGATGTATTTTTTTCATAGTATGCTGCCTATTTTATCAATATATTTATTAGTGTACTCACCCTGCAATAAAACTCATTTTTCTTTATCACTACTATTGTGATCTGCTTTCCTAATTTAAAAAAAAAAAACACAAAAACAAAAACCAAACCACTACCAAAAAAGCATGTGTGTTTCCCCCTTGAAACTGGGCAAAGGTTGAATAGCCTATAGAAAAGAGCAAATGCCATTATCTCTTTAACAGCTTCCAAATGAGAAAAGGATGGACAGCAGATTACCAAAGAGCTGTGTTGCTGAGTTGTTAATAAGGAGGCATGTATTTAACAGAACGGTTTAAAACAGAACAGCAACTGAGAACAAGGCTGTGAACCCCACACTACTGATGTCAACTGCGTATGGATACAAATAGTCCTGCTAAAATAAAGGGGATGATTGCTGCAGGACAAAGAGTTGGCCACCACAGGGAACAACATGCAAGCCAGCCATGCAGGTGGCACCAGACCTCCCACTCACTGGCACCGTGCAGAGCAGCATCTCAGGTGGCTGCATTGCCCCGCACCACCCACTCAGCACCAACAAGTCCCTAACACGCACTGGGCGCACAGGCTAGAGATCCTGTCTCAGGGCACTAGAAAACTCCTACATCATAAGCTAATGAACCTACCATGACTGAAGGTGAGGGAGAAAGGAAAAAAAAAAAAAAAAAGTTCCTCTGCTTTTTCTTGTTAAATGGATCAGGGAAAAGCAAGGTTACTCACCCCAGAGGAGTCACCCATTTCCCTCCTCGGCTTCAATCCCTCAGAACAGATGGGCAGTACCTCCACAGGGTCAAGACAAATTTAGCTAGCCCTGACCTCAAGTATGGCATACCACCCAGTCCTATAAAAAAAGTAAGAAGAAAGTACTTTGCCCATCTAAGAATGTTTTTAATCACAGGAGGGGGAAAAAAAAGTTAGGAAAACATGAACTTACAGCTTTTATTAAATCTCAGCTGGTACTAGTTCAATTGTGTTCACACAGAAGGTGCATGAATACTGAAATACTCTAATATGGCCAGCCCTTTTTAATCAAACAGATGTATACAGAGGGTTAACCAGAGAGTCACTGTGTCCCCTGATGACTGTCAGAATGGTGATGGCACAGAACTTCATGCCTTTCTGTCATACACTATTTCCCTCATCTCTTCAGCACAGATGAGAGTCTGGTCATACCACTATCCTCCAGGACATCAAAATAAAAAATCCCGTCATTTGCCACTTTGTGATACTGCATAATTGCAAAGGGAAAGCAGGGACAAACATCTTCCAAAGGTACAAACAATAAGCTTACTAAGATAACCAGAACAGATTGCCTAGGAGGAATTACAAAGTATTCAGGTAAAAGATTTGATTTATTCTTCCAGAAACCTCCAGGCTTCCTTCTACCCAACACTGAGGAAAAAATATCTAAACAGTTTACAGAAGTTACATTTTACAATGCAAAAACAATCCTGGCTGTTCCAATTCAAGGGGGAATTAAGTCTCCTAAACCAGCCTGGTCAAAAGCACTCTTTACTCCAAGGACAAATTCCAATTCTCCACTCTTACATTAATGTGGGAAGACTTCTGATCTGGCTCATCCAGCAAAAACAGTTTCCAACGAGCAAGCAAGCACCATTTTGCAAGGCTGTTCTAATTTAGTACTATTTACCTTTTCAGCTTAAAAAACCAGGAAGAAACCAAGCCAGGTATTAAAGTTGCACCAATAAAAAAATCTGAACTGCAGTTTCTTCAAAATACTCCTCAGATTCTGAATGTATGTTCTGTCCAAACCCATCAGCTCAAACTCACTGCATCACTCTGAACTACCTCAGAAAATTCCAGCGGCAGGGCACTGTTGCACTGACAATCTTGAAAATCCTCTAAAGGACCTCAAGAGACTATTGAAATTCCTGAGGTTTACTCACCAAAAGCAGGTGCAAAAGCCACTGTTTAGTCATTTAGTCATAAATACTCTTCACTGACAAATGGCGTGCCACACAGTTATCTCCAGCGTCCCTATGTACCTTTAATCTCAAGCCTGTATGACACATGTCTAGTGCAAAAAAACCCACAAACATCGCAATTCAAATCATTTGGCAATTTCGGGAAAATTCTGTGTATGTTACCTTTTGAACTGAAACATGACTTAACATTTATCTTGAATTTCTATAGCTTCACCACTTCTAAGTAATTTTTCTTCCTCTAACTTTATGCTTCCTTTTTTTTTCTTCAGTGAAATACCAAGAGAATGAATTCTCTCAGAGAATTTTCTGTGATTTAGGTTTAGCAAATTTTTGTAAAAAGACACAAAACTATAGACATCAAAATGAAACAAACTGCTTAAAGATGAAATATTAGATTTTCCTTGGCCTTTCAAAGACTACTACCCATCTGCAAGGAACACAAGCTCAAGGAGGAGGAATAAGTGTTGTAAGTAATTTAACTATGCATTCAAAAATCAGGTTGTATATAAAAAAAAAAAAATTAAGACAAAACATACAGTTCATTAAAAGCCTCGTGTTTCTGAAAACATTGTATCCCTTGTCTGTTTTCTACAGTACAGAGAAGCCACATTCTAAGAATTTGTCCTACTAGTGACCCTGTAGTGTTGTCTTCTCGCTTCCTACTTCTCTGCCGTGATTTCTGCAGCAAATTCTCTTCATCCTCCCATTAATGTATTTCCAACTGTATGCATCTCGACTTGATCTTCTTGATCAAAGTTTAGCAAAATCCAGGTCAGAAACACAGCCTTTGTCATGCTTTTGAAAAAAAAACTACTATAGGTAGCTTAACCCAGTACACTCTTGTATGATTAAATGACACAACCTGACACAATAGATCTTCTATTCCACCTACAAAACAGCTGAGTTTCTCTTAGGTAAAAAGTACTTCTATGCCCCACACAGTAATGCGTGGAATAAAAGCTCCCCCTCCTGGCTTAACTAAGAAAAGTTCACCTGGGGGTGAGTATATGGTGCAAACAGTACTGCCCTGAAGACAAGATGTGATGGTACCAGGAACTGATTGCTATCGAATGCTATGACCTAACTATTGCTGTGTTGTATTATGTGCCCAGAAGCGCCCTCAGCACTCCTTTAAATAGCCACCTCCAAAAACACTGCTCCTTGTAACACTCTGAAAGTGGCTGCAGGGAGTGCTTTAGCCAAATTTCAGTTCATAGTCACTTTGGATCTTAAGCAGTCCGTGATACACATGAACTGGTGTTTAAGCCGTGTTACATAAAATAATACAGTGAAGACAGACTTGTCAGAAGTGTAAAATAAACTGTTTACATCTTCTGAAGTTGGTCTCCTTCCCCCAAAATCCCTTTCAAGTTAACAAAACATTCATTTTATAATCATCATTTTCTTTTGGTATCATCTCAAATACCAGTTGAGCACGAAGCCACTGTGCCAGGTAAGGTGCCAAGTAAGAGTGTGGTGCGAGCAGTAACACAATCTCCCAGTTTTCCCTACCAGTAGAAAAAAACCCACAACATACCTGTTCCTACAAATGGATCATATACAACATCATTGGGTTTTACTCTTCCATGGTTTGCCATAATGAAAGACAGGCAGGCATCCATGCTTGTATTTCCAATAAAGTGTCTCTTTTTTACACTGTAGGACTCAATAAGTTCTCTTTGGCCATCTGCAATCTGTGGAAACATTTAAAATCAGTCAGGTCTTAGATACAAGATATAAGCAGACAGGCTAACAGACTTGCCCAAGTGACGCCATTCAACAAATAGGTAACTCTTCATTTCATTACATATCACCTTCCTTTCTGCCATCTGAAAAACATGACAAACTTTGTTCTAAGCAACAGGTATCCTGGTTCAACACCTAGACAAATTCTTCACCACAGAAGTCAAAAATATACAAATAATTTAGAGGGAAAATTCTTCTGAAGAAATAACAATTAGGGCAACTTTACTATTACTCTAGGTATCAGAAAAACCATTCCTGGCAATTCAGAGTTAAGAGAATTTCAAAATGATGAGAAGTAGAAATGTATGTTAACACACACGCACATGCTTAAAGTCACACAGAATTTCCATCTTCGCTGGCTTTTTTGCCACTCTCAAAATCTAAATTTAGGATAGCACTGACAGATCAGAATTTAGTGGAAGAACAAAGAAAGACCAAATGCTAATGCTTTTACATTAGACTTTCAAAATATGTTGACTAGGACCAAACAGTCTGGAAGAAAACACATTCAAAAGCTCTTTCAACACTATTCCCCAGCTCCAGTCAACATCAGTCTTACTGGGTAAACAAAATACACTTGCCTATTTTTAACACTTCAGGAATCCAGCACAGATGGGACAACAGCTGCAATATTTTGCAGTACTGCCACAACCCAGGACGCTTTCAGATTATCACAGGCACGGAGAATATCCCAGGTGCTAGCAGATCACTTGGATCTCTTAACTTCTCTGTACAAATCCCCTGACCACAGCTGTACAACCTCAGTGGTTCTCCCTCCTTCCAACTGCCCTTGACCCAGGACATTGCAAGCACCGATTCCCATCAGCAACTGGTGTCATTCTGGAAGGTGTACTTTGGGGACCCACTTTTTCCTCACAAGAAATAAAGACCAGATCAGGTTTCCTCAGGATATATAATGCATAATAATGCAGCAGGTTTGGAGTACATACACCCAACAGGCAAGAACATTCTTAGTAAGGACCTCAGACAGATTTTGGACGTGGTTCCTGCTGTACAGCACTGCACTGTCAGCATCCCCTCGGGCAGGTGCCCACCTGTGGGCAGGAGCTGCCAATGTCCAAAGCCTCAGGGATCAGCCTGCGCCTTTCTGCTGAGGAGCCCGTGAGGACCACTTGAAGCACAGAATGCTGCAGCAGGGCTGATGCAACTCAGTGGGGCCGCAAGCCATCTACAGTTCCTGCAAATCCTTCTTCATGTTCGAAACAAGCCCCTGGTGCTTTTAACTCCGTCTGGGCCCACAGTAGCCTAGTACCCCACCACGCTGCGCAGAGACTCACTGCTGGGTTGAATTCCCTCAGCGGAGGGCAAGAAAAGGTGTGTCCCCGATACAACTTCAATTTTTTTCCACTTCTAAATTGCCCAATTAACCTGTTTTTCCCTAGTCTATTGAAGACTTGCATTAGTGTATTATGCAGCAACAGATTCAGCCATAATTATATTGTCTGCTTCCATTAAAACTCAACGCATTTTTTACATTTAAATTGAAGAACAATTTCCTGAAAATACAAGTTCATAAGAACTGAAGCAAGCGTACTCACGCACCCATCTACCAAAATATAGATGAAAGGGCTCTTCTGGAACATTATTAGGATCCATTCCATAATCTTCCAAAATCCAAAACACATGCTCTGGACTCTTTAAATTTACTTTTCCTTTGAATGGCAGAAATTCAAGGGCCTATACAACAAAGAAAAACAGAGTCAAAAAAAACAGGGTCAAATTTTTGAAATACGCACCTCACAAAAAAAGAAAAACAACCCACAAAAAAAGAAAAACAACCCACAAAACACAACAAACCAAAACACAAACCATGATTCCACTCACAAGAAATTATATATTAGTACTCAATTTTCTCTTGGTTTCTGAAATGCCTTTCTTGTGAATAAAGATAGCTCAAATGATTAAGGATTAGAAATCAAAAGCCATAACATATTTTAGTAACTGAACAGAATCCAACCGTAGAGGATGTGAACTGTGCATATTAATTATGCAATTTTCAAGTTATAAAAACAACACTGATAATGAACAATGGGATTTTAAATTTCAGTGATGTGCAGCTACACCAATTTACATACTCAGCATTATTTCATGTACACAAAAACTGAACAAACAGGAAAGCGTAGCTACTATTAATACAGACAATTTCAGTCTCTGTAAATGAAGTAAAGAGGATAAACAGCTGCTAAAGTAGAATATGGAAGAGCAAAAATTAACAGTAATTTAGACAAATTTCCTAAGATACTGATATAGTTAGGAGGAGAACACAAGTGCAGACAAGAGGATAAGGACCGCGCAGGAAATCAGCACACAATCCACAGCTTGCAACTGAAGTCACTTGTTCCACATTCTACAATAAATGCCTAATATGGAGATCAAGTAACAGATTTTCCAAAAATCTAGCACCTAACTCTAGCCAGTTGAATCTTACAGCTTTTGGCAATAAGCTTCCGTTTCCCCAGCACACTGGGCTGAAACAGGCAGTGATATCTGTTTGTCTTTGTATATGTTTTACATGGTCTGTTTAGGCAAAAAAATAAAAAATACAAAGTCATGAATTTTAAGGGAATGTTAATTCAGATACAAAGATCTCATTTAGAGCTGACAAGACATAAGCTATAAACTCCTTTAAGATCTTCAGGAAACATAAATACACTGATAGCACTGAATAAGAACAACGCGAATAGATGAAATAAAACGTCAAAGATTTCTTAAACATCTACTTACATCTATCTTTTCTATTTTCTGTGCTTGGGTCAGTGTTTTATTAAATGTATGAATATGTACTTTATAAGTAGAGTCTGACTGTAGATATGGAAGCTGAAAAAAAGGCAAAGACACCTCCATTAGTACAGCTGCAGTGCTATTTGGTGTGATTAAGGTACCACACTATCCAGATCCTTTATATGCATACCATCTTGTCCATTGGATAGTTCTTCAAAGATGCATAGAGCTCTCCCACAGAACTTCCATGACCCCACAGTTCAAATATAGACCTGAAATTACAAAGGTTTTTAGAGTGCAGTTGTATGGAGGGAGGGGGGAAAACGCCTTACAGATACTTACTCCTTTTAACCTTCTTGGCCAATGTATTTAGGCTTTGATCCATGGAGTATTGAAGTGTGTTATTTAACTCTTGAAACATGCTTAAGTGTTGCTCTTAACAGGGACACATTTATTTTTAATCTTAAACTGATACTTTGTCAATGCTTTTTTAGTTGGTAACATATATTAAAAGGTAAATTTCAGTCTTAGTACCCTTGGATATCACCAGACCTTTTCCTGGCACACAGCGATACTAGCAAATAAGACAAAATTCACTCGTACCTACCAATTTGGTGGGATAAGCAAAGGCTGAAAAAAGTCAAGAACAGACTTCCAATGTGTTACACTACCCTGCAGTAAAACAAATCATGAAACTGTAGCACCCTATGTATAACGATATCATCAGAGGTTCTGTCCCATTTTAAGATGAGGTTATGATATTTAACATTTTCAGATGTTTAAACACTGTGATGTCTTCTTAAACTTTTTTTTTTTCTTTCTTTTTTTGGTCTGTTTGTTTCCATATGGCCGGCTTTAAGAAGAGCACTGCCTTGGAAGATGAGAGAAGCGATGCTATTGTAAAGAAGGCACACAGAATCATAGAATGGTTTGGGTTGGAAGGGACCATGAAGGTCGTCATGTCCAACCCCCCTGCAGTAGCAGGGGCACCTTCAGCTAGACCAGGTCCTAGACCTTTTCCCCAGCATTCAAATATCCCAACCGAGTGGCCTTTCCGTATCAAAAAAATAAATCCTTTTAGTACAGGAATCCTAGTGTCACGGCATATATTGTTAGGCACTCACATGTGCATTTGCATATGTGCAGTCTTTAAGGACCAGCAGTGCCACATTTTCAAAGTACATAGTACATTTTCAAAGATGACTCTTGAAGGAAAAATCTTAAAAATGTTCAACGGTTTAGCTCACGCATACAAAAATAAGAGAACACCACATTTTACTAAACGACAAAAGCAGATACCAAGGCCCAGTGGTAAGCTATTTTTCTGAAGTATTCCTTTCCTGAATAAATTATTTAAGGCTATATTTCTAACCTGCATTTAGCTGAAAAAAAAGTACATTTTTTGCAGTGTCTAATTTTTTCCTAAGGCATCTGATTCATTTACTGTTAGAATTTAAACTATATTTATAGATGGAGCAATGAAAATGGTGACAGCATAGGCTGTATTAGAGAGAATCGAATATTCATCTTTGAATTTTATTCAACTGTTGGAGAAGCTTTTATAACACCCTCAGTCCCACTTTTTACTTTTACATTTACATATGTATTGGAAAAAAACACAAAATGGTGGGGAGATTTTATTTAAATAAATATATGCTTCAGAGCTCTTAATATTCATTAGCAGTGCAATGGAAACACTCCAGCAATCTTGCTCTAAAACTAAGCTCTCTCTCCACAACCAGTAGCAGACCAGGAAAAAAACACGGGCCATTTATGTTTTCTACATAAAATAAGCATACATTAGGTGAAAGAGCATGGTATATGGAACATTTGCAAGCTGTTTTGTCATGCTTTACTTCCTTAGTTGCCTATGGCTGATTTTCGAATTATTCTTATTGGAAACACAGTGTAATAAGGGCAATTTTGTATACACAGGGTTTCTTTACGCCAGAGTGGACAGTCCTAGTAGGTAAAACTGAATACCTAATACAACAAGCACTCAACAGGGACCATTCAACTGTCTGCAGAAGTGGCCAAACTAATCCTGAACAGGATAGGACAGACACCCCAAATTTAGTATGGCCAAAAAGCCATACCACAACTATGCTGCTTCTCATCTTGAGCCATATCTCTGGGGTATCTCTGAAGCCTCCCTGGAAAGTATGTTATTCAGACACCTCTAAAAAGGACCAAAACCAGCTGGAATAATCACTCTCTGGCATATTCCTGTGCTCTTGATTTTCCTAGAAGGACTTCTGCTGCAGTGGTCTGGGCTGAGGGCTCAGATACCAGCACTAGGAGCGTGACACAAGGAGTCACTACCTTTCTCTTCCAAACTTGATTTTCAGTTTTTACGTATCACTGTTCTTATCTTTTAATTCCATACACATTTTAGAACAAGCCACTAACTAAACATTATTCAAGTTGACTAAAACATCAGTGACACTACAAGACAAGTACTGGCGCTGCAGTGAAGAACACCATTTCAAGGGGCTGTGTTCATCGTACACTAAGTAAAGAGGACAGGCGTGCTACATAATCAGTCCTACAGGCTCCAGTAACACTTCCTCCATTCAAGAGGAAATCACAGACTGTTTATTTTAAGACTCCGTACAAAATTCATATTTGCCACAACATAGCAGAACAATTTTCCACAGCCTACATCATCATTTATACGATTTTTAACCTCTTACTTTGCACATACTGTCCGTTTCATTAGTCCCCTTGCCATCTCTTCCGAAGGAATATTGAGAATCCAAAATGGAGACTGAAATAAAAAGAAGATAGATGATGCAAATGCCTAGCTGAAGATGCCACATGAATTAGACAATTAAGCAATTCTGTTCTATAAAAACAAAACATGCATGCTGAAGACAATAAAATAATAATAAAAAAAACCTGTTAACTGTACACAGAATGTGAGGATAAAATATTTAATTTGAGGTAAAACTGCATACTCAGCTTGAATATCTGAGAAATTTTATTAGGTATTTCATTTTCCCACCGTATCTTTGACTTGGTAGAATATTTGTTTGCTTATGCTCCTCTAGATTATTCACACTCTAAAGAATCCTAACACTTCATTACACAGAACTAGCAACTAAAACTCAGTGACATTCTCTGACTTAAGCACTAAGACCAGAATCATGCTGCTTCCTAGCTTCATTCTTCTGGATATTCTGTCTCATTGATGTAGAGGCAAACACCAAATTTAAACTGCTGCTGAATGTTTTCATGGTTCAGTTATTCTGAGAAGAAAGGAAAGCCTCCCAGCAGATGGCACTGCTTCTTTTCCCGTTGTTAAATGAAGACATCCCAAGCTACAGTTTCTGCATCTTTTTCTCAACTCTGAGTCCTGACTGAAATTGAGAACTAGTCAGTTTTGGAAGATACCTTATTTTACTAAAAAACTTCAGAATTTTTTCAGCTACCTACATTTAATAAAAATACCATAAAGAACATACTTGTATACTATACATGTACTCAAGTAAAATATTTGGTCCTCACTTACATTTACATGAATTTCCTGCTCACCACTGAATTGTCCACCATAAAGTGAGAGCAAAGATGTTACTTCCTAAAGTGAAAACATAAAGGTCAGGCTTTAGGAGCATTCACTAACATTTTAAAGAAAGAGAAGGAAAAAAAAAAATAAAATTAAAAAGCAGCATACCATAAATTCTAACACAGACAGTAACTTCCATGGGGATTACAAACAAAATGTTAGAGACAGCAACAGAAGAAAGAATGGTATTTATCACCAACCTACTATGCGAACAAGACAGTAAAACACTCTTAGAGTACTTGTGTGGACAGGGTAGAGGTTCACAAATAAACTCAGCTTGTATGTACTGTTCATGAACTGAAAAAAAGGGAAAATTACTCTCCTGCTATAAAAGCAACTGATTACTTTTCTCAGAGTTCAGCTGCAAGGGAACGAGCTATGGTTAGGTTATGAAAAGTTGTACATTTAGGCAAATCTCAGTAATCAAATGCCACCGTTTTGCGTTTTCTCTTTCATCAAAATCTTTACTGTTCAATCCTACACTCTCACAACAATGTTCCTCTTAGAATATTATTCTATCTATTCTTAAAATATTTTTCTAACTAATTCATATAAAAGTGATGTCTCGCTAGTGATATCCTGACCCAGGGCTGGGTCCAGCACTGAGCATCAATCCCTTTCCTGTTACTTCTCTGCTTTATGGGTATCTCAACAGTTTTCTTCAGTAAGTGTCTTTTCCAGAGTTAAGTAAACCCAAGACAATAAACTGAACATGCAAAACAGCAAATCTCTAAGAAACAAGCTAGTAAGTAATAATTTCATGACACACCCACTGAAAAGACTTTTGAACTGAAATGAGAGGTAAACATTGGGGATGTCTCTCATGCAGCCCCTTTACTAGAAATGACACGCTGCAGCCTCTGAACGTTACTGGTGAAAGAACATGGAAACATATTTTTATATTAGCTTACATTTTAACCAAGTGGATAAATGAAGAGATTACAATGAAGTATCCAAAAAAAACCAGAGGAAAAGGAAACCCCTACATAACACTAGCACATGGCTTTAGTGGGACATACCCCATTCATTTCCACCTTTCCATTTGCATAGAAAGCATATGAGAAACACAGAAAAACACATGGGCTTTGCTCCAGAAGAATAAAAGTTTATGCATAGTTATTTCATTGTACGGTGCTGGGACAGCAACAGCACCTGAGATTTTACACGACTCAGTGGCATCTCCACGCACTACTGGTAGTATTATCTACAGGAAAGTGACAAGAATGAGAAGCGGGGAAAACACGGCCTGTGAGGGAAGGCTTGGAGGGAAACGCCATCATGACCTCTATGCACGCTAAAGGTTGCTGTGATAAAGGGAGGTAATAATCTGGTTTTGACATTTACTATGGGCGAGATGAGAGCACTGGGTTCAGATCACAGCAGTGCTCTGGATGAGAGATTGGGAAGATCCAAGAGTAAAGACAGTGGAAGCACTGGAACAGATCTGCCTGAAGATACTGATGAGAAAACATTTGATGTGCATCTATCTGTTCATTAGAGACACCCTGTGCTGGAAAACAGGATGCGTGATGTTACTCCTCAGTACCTGACCTAACCAAAGAGAGATCCCCGACTACGGAGGATGTTTTTTTATTAACTAAGAAATATGAAACACAGAACTTCATTCTACAAACACTTAACAACAAATGTGGACATTGACTAACACCTTCAGCTGTTGTGATCCAGCACCACCACCAGAAGAAAAGCAGTCCTCTTGTATCCCATATGTAGGTTTCATAGAGGTGGAGATTAGGCAGCTGATCTGGCTGAAAAATCTGTCCTTGCTTGTTTCATTTAGTTTTCAAACAAAACAGGTCCCCAAGGCAGCTCATCACAAAGTCAAACACACAACTGAGCAGTCACCAGAGTACAAGAAGAGGGAAATGGAACTGATTTCTTCAGCAGCTGTATCAACCAAGCGCAACTACAACCTCAGTGAAAAAATGAAAACCTCCTATGTTACATATATATCCTCTTTTTTTTTTTTTTTTTTTTTTTTACTTAATCAGATGACCTTGCCTAAAGAGAAATTGGGTTGATCATGAATAAATAAATTCATGTTCCAGTCCCACAAAGCACATAGTAAAAAACAATGCACAAAACCAAGTCTTAATGAAAACAAGGAAAATAAATGATGCAAGACGTTAAATATTTTAAAACATGTGTAATGACAACCTATCAATTCTAACAAAAGAACCCTGCATTTCAGCGCTATTTTAAACAATAACATATTACCCTGGATATCATATTACTAGCTCTTCAAGATGGTGCCTAAAAGAGCACTTAAGATATCAACATTTGTTACAGTGTATAGTAACTCTGTAAGTCATGGGGGGGGAGGGGGGAGGGGAATAATCACAAGCTAAATTTACAAACAAGAGGGTCTTCTTAGAAACATGGAAATTGAGCGTATGCTAAACTAGACAATCACCAAAGGCCCATAAAAAATACCAGGGACTCATAAAAAATACCAGGGAGCTTCAGATAAGTTAATTTTTTTTTAATGATTTCTGTGAATTCCCCTTGATAAGATAAAACCAATTTAGTGACAGGGAAAAAATTCTGCACCCCAAATTTTGCAACCAACTGGCATAAATGCGACAGTGATGAGCGGACTGCAGTTGTGGAGGCAGGACTTGCTGGGTCCCACACCTGACCTGCTGCGATCCTACCAATCTCTCCGATCCCGCATCGGCCAGCAGCATGAACCCTTCTGACCGCATCAAAACAGGAGCTCAGAATCAAAAGTCAGCAGTCCTCAGCCCCACCGGTGTGACGGAGAGGGGGGAAGCTCGTGACCCTGACACAGGCCAAGGACTCGGAGACCTCCGTTGGATCCCACCACGCATGGCAGACCCCAGGTCTCCAGAGATCCTCGCCGCTCCCCATATCTTCCCCTGGAAAATGAAGATCTCTGCACCCTCCTGCCTCACGCTGCTCCATAAACACCTGGGACAGAGCGGACCTCACACCTGGGACAGAGCGGACCTCGTGTGTCACCAGGGCAGCACTGACCATTTATGTACCCACACCACGCCGGTAAGAGCAGCTACATAGTTCAAACAAACTAAAAAGTCACCAAACAAGACCTTAAAAACATTTTTGTAAACCCCTTTTTTCCTCCAAGTTTCCATTTCTTATCTAGAGCCCCGGGTACTTTGCTGGCAACCTCTCCTGGCTCGAGAGGCTCTTGAGAGCGGCAAGGAAAGCGTCGCCTTAGGGCCACCACGAAGAGCCAGCTCTCCGTGGAGGCTGGGGGCAGAAAGAGGAAGCCGGCACCCGGGGAAGGCTGAGGGGAACACGG
>KL277271.1:19830-45597 GCA_000699545.1 Podiceps cristatus | reverse complement strand
ATTTTGCTCTTAAAAAAAAACAAAAAATAAAATAAAAAACCAAAAAGACCCCCCAAAAAAACCCAAAAAGAAAAAAAGAAACCCAAACCAACAAAACAAACAACAACAAAACTAAACCATTTCCTAGCTATCCAGTGATTGCGGTTTTCAGATCACTACCCTTGCAAATTTGTTAAGAATAAGAGAAAATATGTAGTGTTTTAAATAAAAGAAAACCTGCATCAGACTACAATACATGAATTGTTTAAACAAACACAGTGCACAATCGGAGGAAGTTTGGTTAGGACGCAGTCGTTTTTATATATACATGGAAGTCACATCATACACAAACTGAAAAACAAGAGCGTGAGTTTGCCTTTTTGTTTTGTTTTTTGTTTGTTTTTTTTTTTTTTTTTTTTTTATGGAAGGACTACAAACGGGTCCCTGCAGCTTTTTTCAAAACCGATCTTGAAAAGACCATGTGAAACAGGAAAAAGCAGCCACACTGAATCACTGTGCCAGCGTTCCCTTTACAGCACCTGCGCTAGCCCACTGAGACGACGGCCA
Source organism: Podiceps cristatus (assembly GCA_000699545.1). Lineage (NCBI taxonomy): Eukaryota > Metazoa > Chordata > Aves > Podicipediformes > Podicipedidae > Podiceps > Podiceps cristatus. The sequence goes on along the minus strand of KL277271.1, from coordinate 45,051 downwards.
AGTCGCGTGATTAAAATACGAGGAGAAAAGATTGACAGCCCCTACTGAGACAGTGCCCCACCGCTACGGGGCTTTCCCCGTGCGATGCGAAGGGGCTCCGTCCACGCGCCGCTCCCTCCCTCCCCTCCCACCCCCAGAGAAAGAAATCGGTCACTAGAAGCACCACATACATTTTTCTGGCCATGCAATACACTTATGTTCAAGGTTTTAGAAAGCTTGAAAGCGGAATATCAGTCCCTTACCTACTTGTTCTTTAAAGTGCAGTTGTAACTGTTCTGCTTATTAAAGAAAAAGCTGTTTGTCACTAACTCTACCACTGCTGCCGTTTTGTTTTTTCCTTTATGTGACAACACAGGTAATTTTATTTCTTTTCTTTTTGCCCACAGATAAAATTATTGGAAGCCAAATAAATTTAGAAACCAGCCAACACAAAAAGTAAACAGAACTTCCCCATGTCCTGACTACCCTCCTGTTCAGCCTTAAATGGCAAAAAAATCCGATGACAGAGCTGTACAAAATTTCCACTAGAAACATTTTGAATACAAAGGAACATTTTAATTGCACAATAGACATCAAAAGTGAATATCGTCTTGTCAAAAGTCTAATCTTTGGTTCTTGCCTTGAGAAAGGCTCAAAATGAGATGAGGGGCAGGAATTTCCATATACACTACAGAAACTACAGCCCACTAAAGTAGTTCCACTGATTTCAGTAAATATTCTGGTAGAAAGTGTTTCCTTGATCATATCTGAAAAACAATTCCAAAACTAGGATAAGAGAGGTGAGCTAAAGCCAGGAAAATGGTGCAGATCTAGTTAAAAAAAAATAATAAAAAAATAATAAAAAAAAAATTCACAACCTCACAACCTGATCCTGCAACATCTTTCAGGACAGAGTTTTAAGCACTTGAAAGGCCCCACGAGTTTCAGCCACCTGCCCGAGCTGAACGCTATGCAGCTGCTAAAGTGCTTTGCCAGACTAGGGGCTCTGGAAGTTGGTTGGTTTGAGGGTTTTTTTTGTTTGTGGGTGGGTTGTTGGGTTTTGTTTTGTTTTTTTTTTCCAAGATGGTCAATGAGGCAAAGAAGCAACAGTAGAAACGAGGACTACGAGCAACATGTTTTGTTTCTCTCCTTCTCCTATTCCAGGCAAGACTCAGATATAGGTAAAAAAGATCAGCTATATTTAAAAAGGAGAGAGATGCTAGGCCTTTTTATTACTTTTCTTTTTCTTGTGCTTTTGCAATAATCAGCTGCTAGTAAAGTCACTACTATTACTATTTTAAACTGTAACAAGCTGTGAGAAACGATCAGTGAAACACAGTAGTCAAGTAGACAGAAGACTCAGCACTGAAAAGAGTGTAAACTATAAATTATATTGAAAATAAAAATCCTTTAATTAAAAGCTGTTCAGTGCATATGTTATGGGCCGTTTGTATTAAAGACAGTCCCTCCTGCTGGTAACATAACCAAATCAGCCTGGGTAAAAATACTCTTGGCCCTTTTTTCGGAAGTGTTGAATACCCCCAGTTCCACTGAAATCAGTGAGGACACAGCATTTCTCAAAATCACTGATGCTCACACAGCAAAACACTAACTTCTACTAACAAACTCAATAAACCGATAAATTAAAAACATTCCGAAGTTGGAGGCGGGAAAGGGTCGGAGGACATTAAGTTTGCACACAGTTATTTCTTCAGAGTAACACACACACAGGTTAGTAAGTGTAGATGTGTTTTAAATTTGGAGCTATTGGGTTTTAATTCTGGGAGGAATCCTCCTTTGCGAAGGCAAAAACATTGGAAATGATACTGAAATTCTACTACATTCTTACAGAAATGAGAAACCATGGGTTTGAATTTCGTGATGCCAGGAACGGGGGCTTCCGAAGCTGAAGCTTTACCAATGAACTTCTGTGCCACGAAGGGGAGAAGGGGTGGGGACAGAAACACAGCGACACCGCGTTACAGTAGGTATTTGCGTCTGGTATCCTCATCCAAAGTGAGGTCTACTACTTCTGGGGGCGAAGACCAATTCTGCTGGGGAGTCACAGCTGTCCATGATTGTGTTTGCTGAGCGTTAATGTACTGTGAGCCTGAGCCGTGCTTCCAGGAAGCCACACTCTGGATCACGCCTCCCCGGGGATGCACGCACCTGTAGCGAGGCAAAAAAACCCCACAAAGATTAAAGCTACTGCTGAATTCAGGCACCAGATCCTTAGCTGCTGCGTTTTATCACTTCGTTATCGAGTCAACCAGTCAACGTGGTGGGTTTTCCACTTGCAGAGTACATGACATCTTAAATACCCAGTAAGAAAGCAGAGACTAAAATTATATCAACTCAGAGGTGGCGGGGTCGGGGAGATGAATAAATCATGTTTAAGAACTGAATTCTGCCAGTGGGTGTAAAGTGTGTGCATTTTTGTGCACGTATCCATATGAGCATGGATCCCAAGGATCTCGAAGAAGTCTGCTCCATCATCTGCAGTACCATGCGTTTTTCAGAAGCGTAGTTTCCCGCTAGCAGTTTTACCCACTGGACTTTTAAAAAGAGAAAAATTTTAAGTGAGGCTTGATGAGACAAAGAGGAAAGCTATCTTTCTCCATGAAATCAAAACCATGTTAAAATAAGGACATGATGACACTTTTGTTACAATAATTACAAGAGACATCTTGTAATTGCATTACCACCATTACACTTGATTTTTCTTTGGTCATCTGAACTACAAATTACAAATATGCTGGGAAATGATCGCTGGTAACAGGACAGCCCCACGTCAGCAGAACATTTAAGCTTTCAGTGCTTATAGTCAATGAGACTAGATCACGTATTTAACTCACACTCAAGTGCCTTGCTGAAGTGAGGTATGTATTTACTTATTTGCACAGTATTTTTACCTATTATATTCGTAACAGATACGTGACAATTTAAGGACCAGCTAATATTAACTAGGGAAAAAAAAAACCAAACCAAACCAAAGATAGACTAATTTTGGAATATGATGGAAGTGATGACAGGATTTTACTGGAGTCTTTAAGATGGTCACTCTATTCCCAGCTGTAAATCTTAAACAAGGGCTAGTAAAACTTTATACCTAGTGGTCCAACAATTGTTTTGCTCCTGTAAGCGCTGGTGGTGGCTGTAGCTGCTCCTGGCCGCCTACAGAAGCAGGAGACATTTGGCTGCTGGCGTAATCTTTTCCCACTTTTTTTGTGAAATACAGGTGTACTGTATTTCAGGGACTCAGATTTTCTGCACTGGTTAAATATCCCTGACATTTATATTTTGTTTATTTGAATTTAAGGTAGTGCAATTTGTTTTCTCCAGAACTGCTTAGGTTATGCTCATCTCTCTTGGCTCTGCTTAGAGTTTCAAAAATAGAATGAAAAAATCTCATTCTCCGAGCTCTAACTTCTCCAAATATACATGTCTCGCTTCCTTCTCAGATATGCTATTTAGTTTTGGATGTGATGTTCAGAATGACTTTTTTATTATTTCTACAGTCCTAAAAATACATAAAGTACGTATCTACAAAAAGTTAGTAATAAGAGACAGGAACTCTAACAAATGTAGGGTTTTTCTGTTGTTTTGTTTGTTTGGTTTGGGTTTTTTTAAGCTTTCTTTAAGAAGAAATATTTTTAAGCATAACTGACAAGAAAAGCTTGTAGCCAAAGCAAACTAAATACAATCTTTGGTTTCAGGGACTATAGTCCATCGTTCTGATACAGAACAGTCCTCAATGCTCAGGCAAAGCTAATACTAACTTTTCTCCCTGAAGATGACAAAAAGCAAGTTATAAATTATCTCCTTGAAATGGTACCACGCAAAAATAAAAGTGTTTATCCTCAAACAAGTCACACAAGCAGCCAACAGCAAAACGTTCAATTAAACATTAGCTTAGGGAACATGCTTTCCAATCTGTAGCTAAGGGGAAAATACCAAGTAAAAGCAACAAAAAAAAAAACCTACAAAAAATAGAGGAAGACTGCTTTGCACACATGCATGATTAAAAAAAAAAAAAAATCTATTGAACAAAAATTAAATAAACTGAAAAACATGACTTGGTGTCCCAAGAAGATGCCAAGTAATATTCCAATGATGAGAAACACCACCGATTCGCCAGCAATCTGAAAAACTACCGATGACGGACAAACTCTAGGGTTTCACGCCTCATGCCAGTCCAACAATGACATGGAATATGGAGCATGATAAAAAACAGTGTGAGCAAAAGAACTGAATCCAAACACCGTACTAACTAAGCATGCAAAAAATACTGATCAAAAACCTAAACCTTTTCCAAATGACAACCCTGTCAGAAGCCCATCAATACTTCATAACTGCAAGCCTAGACCTGCAAGAGAAATAAAATTCTAAATAGGATTTGAACAACTGAAATGTGTGAGTATTCAGCAGAGCCAGTAAGAACTAGTCTTTGGGAGACGGTCGATGGTTACACGAGCAAAGGAAAGCACGGGAGTGTGCTTTATGTCTGTCTGTGCTGAAATTCTTGCGGTCCATATCGACTAAATCTAATTTTAAACAGCAACTCTGCATTTACTTAACATTCCCATTCTTGTACATGGTAAATATTATCGAGGCAAGCAGCACGGAAAGCTTCTGAACAGGGGACCTCGAGCAGAAGGGGTGTGCGTACATAGTGCTGGGCAGATTTACACGAAGTAGTACAGGAGGACAAGTCCACGCTGCTTATCATCAGGACAAAGATCCTCCAAGCTCTGGGTCGGCTGAACGAGCCGCCAGGAGAGCTGCTTCCCAAGGAATGAGTATCTTCCGAAAGGGTTAGTGCCATGGAAGGACTTTCACTAGAATAAAAGCGAAGACGAAATCTCTCTTCCTTTGGCACCTTCAAATTTCCCTTTTTCACAGCCAGCAGCACTGCCCTGTGCCCACACTATCTGTACAGTTTCCTGCCCGGGAAATTGGGTCCTTTAAACCTTTCTCCTCCCTTTCCCCAAGAAAGAGGGGGTGAAGGGGCAGCGAGGAACAGCTCTGTTCCTTGACCCTCACACCCCTTTTCTACCTCCAAGCAGCAGACTAGTTTCAGAGTGAGCTTGCCTGTTTACCACTTAAATTGCTTTGATTGCACCAAATGAACTCTCCACCCTATACAAAAATGCCAGTTTTGTTCAACTGTTTCATAATGCCTTAAGCCAAGGAAAGATCATAGACTAAAGATGAAGAGTAACATAAGAAAATGCCTATCAAGAATAACAGCTTAGGCAGAGCTGGGCAGCTTTCTGTCTGAGCTCGAGAGAAACCTCTGGCTTCCTCACCCTCATTTATTTGGGGGTTTGAACTCTCTTGTATCTTGAAAAAAACCAAGATTCATAAAGATCAGATTTTTACTCTAAAGGGGGTGTCTTATGACAATTAGCCACTGGTAAGATGATAGTATTTTTACAACTACTGATTAAGTAAATAAACTGGAAGCTGATTAAATGCTTAAAGTAAGTGAATATTTTAAAAGAAACGAGTACCCATGTAGATATCTTTTGTTTATGTATTTGTATATTCACACTACGTCCTTAAAATCCGAATTCCTAACAGTAGCTCCTGACGTATATAAATTTGGTATCTCAATATTTGGTATTTTAATACTACATAGGTTTAGCCTGATAATGTTTGATATTGAATCACAAGCTTAATCTGAATAAATATGAAGTTGATAACTTTCTAACAAAAACCACATTCGAACATCACCGTGACCAGCGGAATAGAAAAAGCAAGTGCACCATTTGCTATCTTTTGGGCATCATTGTAGATGGATAACTATAGAAGTGAAAGTCAGCAGGGTTTGTTTTTTTTTTCTTTATTAATTTTGGTGATACAGATATTCTGACTAAACGAAATAAATTTTAGAAGTGGAAAAAGGAATTCATACCTGGCATGTTCCTGAACTCCAACAATCTCCACTTCACTATCAGAAGAGGCGATATTAATTTCTTCGTTGATCTGGGCATTACTAGAAGAGGTTTTGTCACTTGCAAGGAAACCTGGATCCACATGACCTATAGATGGGGAAAATGCAAATACAGCCAATGTTTAACAGCTTACGCAACTCAGAAATCAGCTGGAAAAGGAATTTCGCAAAGTAACAAAAAAACAACTGAAACACTAAGATCGGAACAATCTTATTAGATCAAGTTATCCAGCTTTCAGTTCGTTGCCCGATACAGGATGCTCACTGGATTTATCCACTCTCAATAGCTCCAGTGATGGTGTTATCGCACAAACGTGAGCAAAGCCTGACTATTCCTTCAAGAACACCTTGTGTAATCGGGCTCACCAGCTTTTATTTTACAACAATGCTAAGAATTAGATAGGGCCTAAACCTCTTTGAAATAAAAAAAACCCCAAGACAATATATTGTCAATAAATCAAACTCAATGATACTGTGGCAAACAAAGCCTATAGGCTGGACAGAAATATCACATACACCAAGGAAAATTACTTTATTGGGTTTTTTTTGTGGGTTTGGTTGTGGTGTTGTGGGGTGGGGTTTTTGTGGTTTTTGTTTGTTTGGTGGGGTTTTGGTTTTTAAACAAACAGGAAAAGCCAGTCAATAAAAAAACCCCAACAAACCCATCAGTTTCTGGTCAGACTGCTTCATACATCTGCTCTTACAAATACTTGGAAAAGAAAAAAAAAATAATCTGTTTTTCAGAAGTTCCATATATAGCAGTGCTGGGTTTGTATTGCAGTTCCTCAATGCCATCTAGTTCATCGGTCTGTCAAACAACAAGTCCTCTCTAAATGCTCAGGATGAGTGTGGCAGGTTTTGTCTTTTCTGCCAAGTACGGCTAAGAAGGTTCTTCACCACAATTCGCAAAGCTGTGTTGTGACATATTAAATAATACTTGCATGGAAAACACAAACCAGCCAAAACCGTTATTTATTTTACAGAAAACAAATGATTTTTTAAAAATTAATTAAAAAATACTATTTCAATAAAAAGAGATAACATCTACCTTTTTTCCCCCCCCTTAAAATAAAAAAAAAAAAAAAAAGGAGGAGGAGGTTACTTCTACTGTCTCTCTTTAGCAGTAACCTTGGGGACGCTGGGAAGCAGATGCCACTGCCCTGAAGCAGATGCCACTACCTACTACTTGGAAACCATCACTCAACTGTATTACACAGGGGAAGAATCATTTGTCAAGCAGGAAATTTGAGATTAGATGAATATATTAGGTATAACTACTTTGACTGGACACCTCTTGAAAGATGAGAGGAGGAGGACACAATGACGATCCACCGAATTTCAAATGTGTGCGAACACGCAGAACTGATTATAGCCCCAGGCAGAGCAAGAGGACATGGAGAGAAGAAATTAAACTTAAAATGAGTGTCAGAGAAGCCTTCTAATGTACTTGGAAAAGATGTAAGGAAACAGAGGGGCAGAGACCATGCCGTATGTTCAGGTTTTGGAAAACGAAGACCCTTGGTGCAACATCTGATCAGGGTTAGCAAGGGAAGGAAACCTGTGAGCTGCCACGTACCCAAAGGAGGAGTTCCCGCTTCACAAGACAAAAAAGATTTGTCAGTTGAACTTAAAATTAATTAATAGCCCAAGCAGATTTTTTTATAACACTACAGTTCAGGCAAACATTTCTTGACAAACGTCACTGACTGCCAGAACGTCCCAAAATGGGTCACGGATAGTTCTTGAATCGAAGTGGCTGGGCACGCTGTGAAACGTGAAATGGAAGTGCTCCGAGGCTTTGATTCACGCGCTGGCCTTGCAAACCGGGAGCTTTACGTGATCACCGCCCCAGGGATTCGCATCGTCCCGCTCCTGATCGTCACTGCTCCTCCAGCACAGGCAAGATGATCCTTGGTCGTTGATTCATGCAAACTGCTACGGATATCAACCTGCCTTAGTATCTTGTATTCATGTATTAATGACATCCCACCATTCTGCACCCTTCGCTAGACAGGGGAGTGTCTGGCAGAGAGGTGAGGCAGACCAGCTCTTAAATAGCCCCAAAATGAATCCCCAGAGGTATAAATGAGAGCCCCAAAAGAGCCTTGATATATATTTCCATAGCTTTAAGTTCAGGCAACAAAAAGGTAATCAGCAGCCGAGAAACCATGATGAGCAGAGTAAATATTGCAACAGTAGCTAAGTGTAAATCAAGATTATAGCATACAGATAGATTTACAGCCTTTGGCCATACAAATTTCATGCCTAAGAGCATGCCTACACTGTTAATTTCATTGCACAAACATTAGGATGATGCCCAAAGGAGATATTTTGTTTGCCCTACAACATCAGGGCTTGCAAAACAGTCGCAAATATTTGCCCATGCAAAAAGATGTGATAGTGTGTCCTAATAAGATTTTTCACTCAGATAAAGCTCATGTTATTTTCCCATGGGAACACATCATTTAATGTCTGTTAAACTAGATACTGGCTGAAGATTAAATTTGGGAACAAGCCGTAAGATTTGAAAATTCAGCTTTCCAAATGTGCAATCCCAGACACGGTAAGAAAAGGCCAGTACTGACAAACACGCAGTCAGAGGCGCATGGAGGTGACAGGGCTCTGGGGCAAGGTGTATGCAGGAAGAAAAAAAGAGATTCATCCTTTCAGAGGTTGACATGGTCGTAGCACCAGGAGCAAATTTGCCTGGACACATTCCCACAGGGTCAGCGATAAAGAAGCTTCATAAAGTTTTCTTTTACCTGGCAACCGCTTTCTTGCAAGTCCCTTTGGATACAGGTGGAAGAAGGAAGACAAATTTCTACCTGCATCACAGTACTGTACTCGTATGCAGAAAGTAGAAGAAAGCTTGGTAAGAGACATTACTTTTTCTTTCCTTACACTCCTTCGAAGTACCAATTCATTAGTGCTGTATAATGAAGTTAATTTCAGCTGTTCTAATCATTTAATAAATCACTTAAAGGAATGGGTTGGTTAGGGGTCAAACAGCTAACTGTCAGTCAGCTGCCATCCTGCAAACCATACCAGTGAGCTTGGAAAGCTTCGGCCACCTTCCAAAAAGCTGGAACAACATCCAGCCACAGACCACAGGGAAATTATTGTTATATAATAACAGAACATCTCTTTCAAAATCAGCCACGTGTATTTCTTTAAGCCTTATAGACATCGAAAAGAAGCTCAGAGTTATCCGGACGCTTCCCATGTAGGCGCCCTTTGGCAGGCTTACGTTTGGAAAACACAGCATGAAACAAAAACCTGCTGTGCTCCACCACTGCAGGCAAGACTCCGTGTCTCATGCAGCTAAAAATCTTCATGTGTGTATTAAAACTCTGAGTGGAAAGGAAGGCAGGATGCTGGCGTACAAGGCTACAGGATGAAGTCGATAGGAAATATTCTCCGTTAGCTTTCTGCATCCGAAACACAGTACCATTTCATGTTGTCGGTTTAACTCTTTTGTCAGTAAAGAGTTGCAAGCATTTAGCAAAGCTGAACAATTTTTGAGCTACATGAATTCCTCCGAATTCTTCCACAGTATTCCTGCTCTTACTTTCTTGAAGGAAATTTCTTCTTTGCTGTCTCTTGATGCTAAGCCTGCTTCCCAGCACTTTTTCACCCTTCATCTTTATCTGACACTGCTCTGTCCAATTTTCAAAGGTATGTTCAAAATGCAGATGGAATATGGGAATATTAACACTTGTATTTTAAAGAAATAAAGAGACAAATAAAAGAGACATACATGGACAATTACAATACTTAAACTGAGATTACGATGAGTTTACTAGCTGGTGGCATGGGTCGTCATGATCAACTAACTATTCAGTAACAAGCTTAGCTCACTTTCATATTAAAAAACAACAAAATAAAAATAAGCCCCCAAAACAACAAAAAAACCTACCACCAAAACCCCAGACCTAAGCTCCAAAAACTAATTAGAGGGAATAGAAGGAGAAAAAGTAATTAAGAAAATTATTGTCAAAAAATACATTGCAGGAATCTGTCCATTTTTATCAGTTGTATTTTGGAATAAATGTCAGACATTTTTAATAAGCACCTACACTGTTTTATTGCAAAATCCACCCACACAAGGAGCTTTTAAAACTGTATGAACTAGAAAAATACTGAAAGAAAGGAAGGGAGAGACACCAACTGAGTGTGTTTGCTGGAACAAGCGTCAGAGGAAGAAAATTTAAACAAACCTGTATTAGCACTCAGTTCATCTAGCAGCCCTCTGCTTCTCCAGGTAGATCCCGAGTCTTGATTTCCTAAAGAATTATTGTGCTCTTGAACTACTGCAGCCGCCAACAGATTGTCCACATTTACCACTTCGGGGTCCGAATTTGTGTCTGATATATCATAATGAGCTACGACTGGAGGTCCATCTGCAGAAGAAGAGAAAAGCAGTGCGGATTACAAGTCAGCATACTGTAAAAACACCTTTAAAGGTACAAATAATTTGTTTAAGGATTAATGCGATCTCCTACATGAAGCTCTTAGAGAATGATAAATTATATCAATTATTAAACTTCAGTTAATGAACATAGTCTGAGATTACAGAGACATTTTAACCTTTGCATACACAGAGAACACAAACGTAAGAAAAACACATTTATCAATGTATCAGTTATTTGTGTATGACCTTTTACATTAACACATAAACATCTCCATAGCTGACACCGTTACAATCTTAAAAGGATAAAACCTTCCATTTAAAATAAAAAATAAGAAGTTACAGGACATTAAATTTGGCAAGACAAGATATTTACCTAGAGAATTTTACAAAACTCAGTGACAGCTTACATGACTTTAGGGTTGATTGAATAAAACTAACTTTTTGATATAACTGATCCAGTGACAATAAATTTAACATTAGGCAAGTTTCCTTACATAACATTTACCTGTCAAGGACAGGGGCATTTTTCAAAATGGCAATGTTTTTGACTGTTGTTATTTTAAGATCGGGAATAGCAAGAAACAAAATGATAATGTGCAATGATGAATATGCTTTTAATTCAACATGATTACCATATGCATCTTTGGCCACCAAAGCGAAGGGGGAAAGAGGCAGAGAAAATTGCTTACAGAATTCTGAAATCTATTCTCGAGAAGTAACAGAAAACTATTTTTGGTCTATTTTGTTAGGACGGACTGTTCTCTTTGTGAGGAATGAAAGTCACTTACCATTGCAAAGCATGCTAGAAAAAGAGGCTCAGAAAAAAGTAAGAGTCGAGACAAGGATTAATGTGGAAGCAGAGAAAACAGCTAAATACCGTAAATTCTGAAAGGATACACATTTTAATTCAACTGCCTCGTCTCAGTTACGGCTTACTGACTCGGAGTGGATGAAAGCGGTTGGAGTTCCCACTCCCCAAATGGCAGACGCAGAACTCTCCTTGGGCCAAGGCTTCATCCACAAAACCGAGTACGAAATAGAAAAAGAGGTCGGGCCAAAGCTCAGCAGCTTTGCTACTGCAATTCCCTAACTCCAAAGGAGTTCTGGCAGTTGAGTGTCTGCAGGACTTTTGTTATGGGTATGACTGAGGGTATAATTCGTATGGGTTAATATAAAATAATCATAAATTAGTAATGTGTTGAGGAGGATAGGACCTTCAGAGTTACAAAATGACTAAAGAAACCTTTAAAAGTCACAAAGAATAAAATGAAAATTTTCTTTCTTCCGCAAAGATTGGTTTCTTTTAGGAGTGTTAAGTAGCTGTTGAAGACAACACGATGAACTAAAAGTTTCAAATTTAGTTCTCTGAAAAGCTGTTTCCACTGAGGTTTTTAGGGTGGGTTCTTTTGGGTTGGGTTTTGGGGGTTGTTTTTTTGTTTTGCGGGGCTTTTTTTGTTTGTTTGGATTTTTGTAACTTGGTCCCTGAAACATAATTCAATCCACTCTTTTAAGAAACACCTATTTTGTGATTAGTAACACACTTCGTTAAAGAGTGACCATATTGCTTAAGTTGTACTAAAGATCAGTTTTGCAACAAGGTATGGAGTAATTCACAAAATATTTCCAATCAAACCTGCCTCCAAAACAACAATTTCAGAAAACAATGTTATATTACAAACTTAAAACAGACCCGACAAAAATAAATGGGTAGTTAAATGCCAATGTATTAAAGACCAAACTTTTTGCAACACGAAACACTGATGATTATGACTGGAAAAGAAGTCTTGATAATTAACTGAAAGGCAATCTTTGTCTTTTTAAGAGGCAATTACAAAATAATGGAATACCAAGTTGAAAATTAAGCTGGCTGATGTTCAGTTAATTATTTGTGAAAGCCGATGATTAAATTACATGCAAAAGTTTTAACCGGACTGAATCATGAGAGGCATGTTTTCTTTCAGTCTTATCATCAGAGTTCAACGTGAACATATATAATGTGATCTATAAAAATAAACAGTCGAGTGCAGAAGATACGAGGGTCAAGTACAATATTGACTATTTGACCATTTCTTCAATAGGTTATCTAAAATTTCAGGAGCTAGGTACTGTTCCTTCAGGTCTTTGTTTCTCTCGCTTCTTACTAAGGTCTCCAAAGGCAGAAGCGAAATTTGATTTTTAGATAGACGTGTCTACACAAGTAAAATTATATTTGGACAAAAGGCACCAATAGTCTCAAGTCAAAATTGTACCACTCCTACATGTATAATCATGCAAAAATGTATAATAAATGTATATACATGCAGAGTGATATTCTCATCACCTACCCATAGAAATAACTTGTGTGAAAGTCTTCATCAGTAGGAAATACAAGCATAAACTTGTTATCTGTAGCTCCACTCTTGTATCTTCCACACTTCCAAACAGCACACCTTATAACTTAGCTTAAATTCAGTATACATCAAACAGACAAAAATATTTTCAATGTAATTTACATACTGTAATTATATTTGTCAGTGTAACAGCCACCAATTTAACAAATCTGGAAAAAACAAGCTGCCTATTTACAAAGCAATCACAGCAGAGGTCTATTTTTGCTTTTCTCAGCCTTGCCTTTCAGGATCAGGTTTGGAAATGAAAGGCCCCTGACACCAGGGTTTATCCAGACCTATCACCAGTAAATAACCAACGAGGCCACGATGCTGCAAGAAATCCTAGAATTCTCAGCATGTATAAGAGAAGAAATAAGCAATAAACGCTTATGTATGCTAAAAATAAATTTTAAAAAATGAAACCCCAAAAAACCTCCAAAAACCAACCGAGACCCCCCAAACCCAACCAAACAAGACCCCCAAAACCAAAACCCAAAGACACCAATAAGTTGCAAACAACTACAACTGGATGAAAGTTGCCATGAAGGTATAAAACTGAAAAATCCTCTAAAATTCCTCCGTTCCCAATAGCATGTTTCCTTTTCAGTGCTACAGGGATGGATGGGAGGGGATAAATCTGGAAATAAGCAATACTTCCCCGGCCAACTACGTGATCGCCTGATGATATGATGCAAAGTGAATGTGTGGTACCAAGAAATAAGGACAATTAGCTTCGGCTAAGAAACAAGAACTGAAAAAATGCTTTCAGGTTGAACAGGTAAATGGATTAACTACACCCACAGTTGTAAGTTATTGCCTTTTCTTTACAATGGAGCTACTCCTTGTAATTACCAATTGTAACAGGATTTCAACAGATATAAAAACAAACAACAAAACAAAGCATGCCAGAATCAAAACGTAACGTAGCACCATTAGAAGCTCAGTAATTTAAACAATCTATTTAAGAAAAAACACATCTTCTGAGAAGCCAGGGTAGCTGGAAGACTTATTTTTCCCTGGTGATAAGCTTTAATTCATTTCTAAAGCAATAAATGCTTGAAAAAAACAAGGTTAAAAGTTAGTAAATACCAGCAGCAAAATACAGCTGTTAACATTTAATATTAAGAGGGGGAGGGAAACACTGCTGGGGTTTTTTTTGTTTTTTTGTTTGTTTGTTTGTTTTTGGTTTTTGTTTGTTTGTTTGTTTGTTTTTTTAGCAGAATTCAGAGGCAGAGGTCACCACGGGGACAGCAATTTCAAGCGTCCAATGCTCCATTTCCACAGCTCATCAAAACTAATTCCACTCAGGACAACCGAATCAGAAGTCACATGCACAAAAATTCAGGTCTACACATGTCAACTGTTATTTTAAGCTTGCAACACAGAAAATGCAGTAATTTCTTAGCTGCTAGTCACTCACGTGCTTTTTAAGCAAGCCACATCTCAACATTCAGCGTTTTAAACCCTGCTCGAAGATCCCCACTCCTATTATCCGTTAATTCATTATAATGGCAGCACGAGCCAAAAGGGGGAATCGACCGTAAAATTCCAGCTGTAGGTTAAAAGCAGCGATCCTATAAGCAGCACCACACCTTTGTGCCGAAACAGCTGCGCATCAACGCGCAGCGGGACTTTATCGTAGGAAACAAAAGATATCAGCTAGCAGAACCTGAATGGGGAATTTAGTCCTTTGAGGTATTATTTCTTTTTAGCTTTCTTAAATTTAGGCATGTAGGGTCACGCTCATCACCTAAATTCCCTCTCACTGTAGCCAGAGAGAGGAACTTCAGGGTTAAGTAATCTCAGACTGGAAATTGCAGCCTGGAGCATCATCTCCCCTCCTTCCCCAGCAAACAGAGCTGAGACACCACCTTAGAGGAGGCACCCAACTTTTACCCTGCTGAAGTTCAGCAAGATGAATCCCAGCCTTAGGGATGGGATTTAAACTTCACTCTATTTTCTCTACAAGTAGTGGAAAAAGACTGAAGTCTCCAGAGGACTACCCTGATTGAAACAATTCCAAAATTAAAAGCCTAATTTTGGTGGTCTGAATTGCCCTCTGGAGTCAGCAGCATCTTTGCGATGAGGAGCCGTGGAGCCTTATTTAGGTGCGAGTATCACCCTAAGCTTTAAAACACACAGAACAGGTACAATAATAATAGCAAGAATAATTACAGCGCTTTATTCTTACAAAAAGCTTTCCATTAGTGGATCTCAATGAGCTCTGAAGTAGTTATTAACCTCCTTTTGCCTATGGGGGAAACTGAGGCAAGCAGAGATTTGCAGCTTGCTCAAGGCTAACAAGGCAAGGAGCTGAAAACAACACTCCCCTCAAATTAATGAGCTATTTTTAACTGGTAAATTACTGAGGAGTTTAAAAATAGTGTTTAGGAATGCTTTTGTGAAACAAGCAAAAGGCAACACAAAAGAGCCACCCAGGTACTCGCCAGCCCAAGGAGACATGGCTTCTTCCAGCCTCACCGTGGCATCTTCGCTGAATACAGGCACTGCTTTACCTCAATCTCTCTAAATTAAATTACCCCCCCCCCCCCTTTTTTTTTTTTTTTAAAGTCTAGAACAAGAGGGAATACTGAGGGATTTTAAAATCATAAAAGATCAAATAATGCCGTCATTTACACTTGACACTTAATTCCATTTACTTCAAGGTTAAGCAAAATACAGAATGAACTTTAATACCTATATAAATTTTAAGATCAGATGATCACTATAGTAATTGAAATCACCAAATTTTGTGTGCCAAAAACTAAAGGATTCATCCTAAGTGACTTGCCAAAATAGTTTTACAGTAGCCCATCAGCACTTTGATCCAAACAGAAAGGCTTCCCATACAAGACCACATGCTGAAGGGACAGTCTTTTTAGTTTGGATACATGATACAAACCTGGTATTATTTAAGACATGATCCAGAGCTGCGGTTTCACAAAGTCTGTGCAGTTCAAATGGCATAAACCAGCTGAACCCTAAACCAATTCCCGAAGTGGGATGAGGGGCAGGAGATCTGTGCTTTTTTATGCTATTTAGCAACATGAAACACTTCATTACTATTTATATTTATTTATTTATTCCAGGTTACAGTAGTTACATTTCAAAATTTACAGGGTTAGGCAAAGAATACATTGTAAATACAATAAAAAACAATAGTAGTGTAACAACATTCTCTCTAAAATCATAAAGTGAACAAAAAGTTATCAATGATTCCACTTTCCTCACATTTTCCTTCATTTCACACAGTAAAGCTTTTGCATTTGTTTGGTTTTTTTTACCATAACAGTAAAATAATAAAATCAAAACATGACCAAATGAGTACCTGTTCTCAGACTGGATCATTTTTAATATATCACATCAAAAGAGATCTCAAAAATTCAAGTCTTGCTGATCAACATTCATTCGTTCAGGCTTTTTGATGACTAGATGGAAAACACCTTGGATTTGTTTTACCTAATTATATCTAAAGACATAATAGTCTTTTCCACTGTGCATTAAGCAAAGGCACATGGGACATGGCTGTGTATTGAAAATATCAGGAAGCGGCATGCACTTTATGTCTCATGAGAGGATTTTTTTTTTTTTTCCCACTGATGCCACCTAATGATTCATTAATTATGGAAGCAAATATATGAGCCAGATCTCTTCCCCAGTTTTACTTGCAAAAGTGTATCAGGAGGGTTTTGGAAACCATCACACCCTGCTCTTCCATAGCTATGACAGTTAAAAAAAAAAAAGAAATCTTTATGTAAATACAACTTACATGAGGAACAAGCAGGCAAAAATCGCACCCTGTACGCACCCCTCCAGAAAACATCACATTTTTGCAAGTATAAACCGTGTCTTCCCACGGGAAGACTGGTACAGCCTTGATGCAAAACTTGTGATGGTCCAGACTGACCCCCTGCTTGATCCGTCTGCAAGATTTAACAAGGTGCTTGGAAATTGCTTTTAACTTAATAAGCCTATTTTCCATGTGCCCTCATTTTGCTGATCTAACACGGTAAGACTAATCAAATTTGGGAAAAAGATCAATTTCTAGCTTCGTGTTTTGCAAGGTACTGTCCATCTTATCAATCAGCCTGAATATTTTAGCTTCTACAGTACAAATTACACAGTGCATTTGTTTTAATGCTTCCAAATGGAACTGCAGTTGTCACAGTGCAGACCTTGATTATTTTAAAAACATCTACTCAACCGGCCTGATTTACATGCACTCATCAGGCAAAGACTCCCCTTAAAGTCAGCTAAAGGATTCTCTGACCAAAAACTGCAGAGTAAATTCAGTTTCTCATGAGATGAAATGCTAGCCCCACTGAAATTAGTAGAAATTTTCTACTGGTTTTAATGGGGCTAGGATTTAATTTCTTAATGCCCTTGAAATATTACTTTAAAACCAGAGATTTACAGTATGTGGATACAGAAAGATACAAAACATATTAACAAGAGAAATCAGTGATAATAAATACGTTTCAATTTGTAAAATAACTGCCAAATAGAACCCCGTTTCATTTAAGTTAAGATTGGTCCTCCAGTCTTAACTCTAGCAGCTCCGATAAAATAACCTGACAATCCCACAAAACCACTAAAAGACACCATGAACTTAGAGATGTGTATTTCTGCCTGAATTATTTTGCCCTAACACTGTTAAAAATAACACTGAATAGCAGTATATCTGAAAGGTGTAAGATTTTTTTCCCCTGCTCAGTTATTTTTTGCAATAGAAACGCTAAATAAAGTTTTACTACCTTTACTTGAATTTGGTTTATGTTGTATAGTACCTTTTTTTTTTTTTTTTCTAAATAAGACCTGAAAATCCAGATATTTTGCTAGAAGCACGTGAAGCAAAACCTCAAACTCTCAGATAAACCGATGTGAGAGGTGGGATTTCCTACAGACCTTCCTTACCACAGCCCACTCGAGGGAGGGAAGCAGCACAACTGCCCGGGGAGGAACCTGCAGCCCAGCCTGAGTCTCCGAACCCCCTGCACACCAAAGCCCCTGGACTTCCAAGGACTCTTACACAGGGTCCAATTCTAGGAGCAGATCCTTTAATTTTTCGTTTACTGAATTGTCAGTTTGACATTTAAATCAAGCCTTTAGATAACAGCTTCTTTCTTTTGCAGTTGCACATAAAACGTTAACAAAGTTTTACCTGCTACTATAATCCCGACTGCAGTCGCACGGGTGTTCGATTACTCCCGTGCAGAAACAGCTGCCACACTGAAACATATAATTTGATATTAAAAATGGAAATACAGAAACTTGAATAAGCCAGTTGGGATTAAACTGGCACCCTTTTCCCTGGAATTAAACCAGTCTCCACCAGCTGATCTGACTTGATGCATTTAGTCTTTTAAAACCGTAAGATAAGTAAAATTCTCTTTAAAGAAACTAAGATTTTTTTTACTCTCAAGTATAAAACCTAGGGCAATTAAAGAAACTCTAAATAATCTGTGACAATTCTTCACATCTGTGTAAAACTCCCACTGACAACTTCTGTACTTGTTAAATTTGGTGATTTTGAAGTAATTTGTTGAGATGTGAGCATAAACATACATTCAAAACGTAACTATGGGTTAGAAAGTAGAAGAGCTTCCTTCTGATAGTCTTAAAAAAGTCTTAAATAAGGCCAGACTGCTATAATGCAATACAGAATGGACAAGATTAACATTTATGTTAAAATTTCAACTGAAGAAATTTTAACTCCCTGAAAGTTTCTAGTCAAAGCCCTTTGAAAATAAGAGCTTATAATGGAAATCATGATAAACTTAACTGCAGCCATATAATATAGCAAAAGTATTTCCAGGGGAAAACCAAACAAAAAAACAACAATACAAAACAAAATGAACAACAATCCAAAATTATGTATTGGGAATCTGTTTTCTCAAAGAGATGCCAAAGGCTGTCGCACACATATTTAAAATACAGACTCATCACTAGTATTGGTAACTGAAGGTTGGTTTCCCGCAGTGCTCTGTGTCTTTCAAATTCACAATACAAAGCAGGAAGAGGGATGCGCCTGATTAACCGCGCGGCCTGCCAAATCCCTCCTCAGGTAGGTTATACTGGACCTGAACAACAGAAAGGTGGGGTTCCCCTCTCAGCTCCTAGAAGGGGAAAACCTACTTGTTCACTTGGCAAACAAGCTAATGGACCAGATAGCCAACTGTGTAAATCAACACACACTTTTCATTTCAAAGGAGCAGATTTAAATTAGATATTAGGGGGATTAAATTAGATATTAGGGGGAAGTTTTTTACGGAGAGAGTGGTGAGGGGCTGGAACAGGCTGCCCAGAGAGGGGGTGGATGCCCCATGCCTGGAGGTGTTCAAGGCCAGGTTGGACGGGGCCCTGGGCAACCTCGTGTAGGTCCAGGCCTGGAGGTTGGTGTCCCTGCCTGTGGCAGGGGAGTTGGAACTCTGTGATCCTTGGGGTCCCTTCCAACCCAGACCTTTCTGTGATTCTATGATTTATGACAGCTGAAGATCTGGTTCCGGGTTCAAGGCAAGTGAAAAGAGCGACCAAATAAAATAATATTCACCATTTACAACCATTGGTCTTGCAGAGGTGTTCTTAACACTAGGTAGTTTTTGTGGGGAAATTAAGTTAAAATTATATCTTATATGAATTACTCCCTCAGTCTTGTGGGTGCCTTTGAATAAGTTTACCCCAGAAAGAGTACGGCTTTACAGTCTGTATGCTCGACTGCTGTAATCCTCTGCCTGTTCTTTCACATTCACAGCTGCTTGCATTGAAAATAAAAGTTAACAGTAATGAATAAAAATGTTTGAAAGTGTTAAAAATTTTGCCTATCGTAACCAAATCCAAGTTTTTATCTATTAATACACTGAATTATTTCAATTTAAAAAAAAATTACGTAACCAAGACATAGAAAGTTGGCAGAAATGTCACCGGCTACATCCCTAACAAAGTGACGATCCATTTATGAGATCAGTACATAAAGGTGTTTCAGTCTGAGAGATAAAGGTCAACTGATCTCTTTTACACAATTTGATTTAAAATATGTCATTGCTCCATATATACTATTGTATAAAAAGGTTAAGGGCATGCTTACAGACGTACTCAGTTAAGTGACTCTTACACATTAAAAGAAACCAGTCACTGCAAAAAGCTGCTTCTGCATGCACGGGAAGACTTGTAAAGTTGTCATGCTTTAAAATACGCTGCTCTTATCGTCGCCATAAAGGGGGGGTGTGTATGTATCTCTGAAATCTATGAACACCAGGAGGGGTTGATTTTTTTTTTTTTTTTTAATCAGCAAATAATCTTCCCTGAAGGATCTTAAACAGCTGAGGACAAGTTTATTAAATTGCAATCAAACACAAAATAATTCATTTAAGTTTTACCTATGGTTAAGCTAAAAATGCACACGATTTCAGATGAGGGAGATTTCTTACAAGTTCATATCAAAATCTTTGTATCAAAATTATGCATGAAGGTGATCTGTAAAGAATTTATTCCAGTACTTAAAAATTATATCCTGCATAGTCTTTCAAACTGTTACTCTGAAAAATAAGACAGCTCTCTAACCTCATTTTTTAATGAAGGCATCACATACTTAAAAAACAAACAAAAAAAAAACCCTCTGAGACAAGAATAATGTTAAAACACCAGTGTTAGTATTATACTGATAACAAAAAGCATTTCTTGAGTTCCTGTTACAGATTTGATCCAAATCCTCATATATATTGATGGGAAAACTCCCACTGACTTCAAGGAGGGGAAAAACCAAAAAGAGATCTACAGAAGATACAGTGGTTACTTCCAGCAGGAAGAAAAGGAATTACACTAAAATAATTTCAAAAAAGTTGCTGTGGTTTAAAAAGCAAAAGAACAGAGCTAAAGGAGACCTATAGTGTCCTCTTTACTTAAACTATGTCTATGCAAAGACTTTCAGTTTCTATTCTTAGAATTTTGATTTAATTTGCATTAGAAACTTTTAGCAAGTTCTAAGTGATGATAAATATACATTTTTGGTAGCTATGGAGAAGTTACTTTACATGAAGAAAGGCCTTAATGAAGAGGTGACCAAAAAATCCCTGTGTATAGTGATAATAATTAAGAATTAAATAGAGATTTCTAATATATAGTTTAAATTAATCCTACTTTAAACATCACAGTTTCAAGCCTGCCTATTCAGGTTAACTATCAGTATAAAAAAAAATTCCACACAATAGCAAGTTATTGTATTATTTAAATGAAACTAACGTTCTGGCATTCCCCATCACAGGTAAATAATGGGTGGCGTTCATTTTTCAGCAGCAGCTCTCGCTGTCTGACCCAGACCAGCAACCCGTACCTTCAGACCACCACAGTGTTTACTGATCTGTTATACCTCCCTTTAAATCCCTGCGCCAAGGCTCAATCCAGCCACCGCCAGCTGCTTATCTTAGGACTGACGTGACTATTTTTATTCCAGCACGAAGGATGCAGTTTGACCGTATATACGGAAGGAAGCAGCAGTGCTTTGTGTGCGCAGGCCATGCACGCGCAGGCAGTCGGGTGCGATTCATCTCACCTACCTTGAGTCAAAAGTTATTCTCAACTGTTTATAAGGGAGGTTTAGACAACTAATGGAAGAGAAAGACACTGCCGGGAGGGATCCTCTGTAGGTGCTTATCTCTTCCCGTTGCTTATCTCTTCCCAATGAGTCGGAAGGATATCCACAGAACAGCAAACTAGACAGCTAAAAAATTAGAGGAGATGACTTGCAGCCAAACCAAACACACATATATATATATATGTATACGTGTGCCTATTTGTGCACACAGTATAAGACAGCTGCTTCCATAGATATGCCATGTGCAACACAGCAGTGACATTAATAAAAACTCTGGACAGAAAATGAACTCCTAAATGGGAGACAAAAAAAAAAAAAATCTGTTGTGCACATTTGTTATATATAGCTAAATCTTTAGGGTAAACTTATTTATTACTTCTGCCTAAAAAGGAAGAAGAAAAGACTAATGTGTGACATATTCAAGCTGTAAAACCTAGGAGTAAACAGATAGTTAAGGAAATGTATCTAGTCTGATTCTCTAGGGTACTTTACATCTTTAAATATAAAACTTACTTCCTTATATAAATGTTTTAACATGCAAAAAGAGCATTTGTATGAATACTCTGAAGGCTCCTATTGTAACAAACATAGCTCTACTGATTTTGGGGTATCTAAACAAGGATCCTAAGTTATATTTTCCCAAGTTTGGTGATGAAAGCTTAGGGTGGTTCTCCCACACACCTTTAAAGGGATTTGTATGTGTGTGCTGGCACATGCACGTGGGTATACTGTGGGGGTTTTTTAAACTACATATATATGCTCTATAAATTAAAAACAAAAAACCAAAACCCCAAAAAAACCTACGGTAATGAAGCCCGAAAGAGAGAAGCAAAACAAACATATACAAAGAGAAAAGCAAACCTTGTTTTTAGCATAATCCAAAGTAACATCAAGATTGCAAAGACCAGATTTTTTTTTTTTTTAAGTTTATGATTGATTCAGATCAGGCTCTGCAATATTCCCATTCTCTGGAAAGATAGATGGAAAATTGTTATTAAAAGTCGCTGGAAACTCTAGCGTAGCATCGACATTTTGATAGCCCACGTAAGAATTAAACGACTGCTGTGGAAGTACTTGGCTATCAGGCATCTGTATGAAAGCCCCTGACTGCGTAGTAGGGGGGATTCTTTGGCCAACTAGTTGAATTTTAGGTTCCCTGGGCTCCAGTTGTTGCTTGCTTTCTTCATCCGTGTCAAGACGGGTTAGCTTTTCTATCCACATGCGAAATTTCTCCTCTGTCTGCCTCTGCATCTCGGCAAAGCAGTTCATGGCCTCTTCCAGGACATTGCCTATGCAGTTCCTATCCCACACGGTGCCCCTGTCAAGCAATCCTGGAATTTCCCTGGTCGCTCCTCCAGATCCCCCAGCACGACTGAAGCCAGCTTTAAAGACATTGAGGCCATTTGATAAGACATCATTAAGTAAGAACATAATATTGTTTATTAAGGCATGTTAACTCAGGAAAACAAACTTTTCTAATTATGTCCCTTGGATATGACAACGGGGGAGGAATTAGCAAATATTAACCAACAGTATTACCATCCAAAAAAGTAACATTTTACACTCACTGAGGTTATAATATAAGTTTTGGCTTCAAAAGTATTTTTATTCTAGAATTCTCAGACAATTCTGCCACAAAAGTATTTTTTAGGTTTTTTTTTTTTTTTACTAAATATGTCAAATTAGTCCAATTCCCTTGCAATTTGTTTCAAATTCAACTGAAGGCGTCAAAAGCATTTACAAGTAACATGTTTAGTTCTGTTGAGCTGTGATGCGAAATACTACTGTTTGACTGATAAACCTGAGTAATTATGCATATTTTACTTACATACTTGAACCCTTTTATAATGGAGTGTTAAACACAGACAAAATTGTACACAAGAGAACAGAGATAAAGGCTGATACAGTGATTGCAGCATCTGAAATAGCCAAGCCCAAAGCTCTCGGTCTAATTTTGGAGAACACGCTAAACACCAGTGAAGCAAATACACAACACAGACACAAACACAAAGAGATATGCGGATGCTATGCTAATACGTGAGGTGAAAGCAACCTGTTAGGTCTGATGGACACGGCTACATCCCAGGGATAACCCATGCGACACGTAGGAGTGATCAACATCACACCAACTAGAAGCGTGTCCTTCATCACACGGACATTTCTAGCGTTACTTCTAGCCAAGGCAAAAAACAGACAGGGCATAGTTGGAAGAACTTGTTCTCCTTCCTTCTATCCATCAAAAAAGATGGTTAAAATGACTGGCTTCGGGATTATCAGGAAGAACTTTAGCAGCAAGAAGAGGCGGCCATCCTCATTATCTTGTTCTACATATCAATAAGAAAAGGCAGCAGTGTCTATATTTTTAAGTTTAGAGTTCACTCAGGAATCCTCTAGGAAGCAATAAACCCCTTAGAAAAGGAGGCTCTGGATCTGTTTGAGGAATAATAAACAAGGTGGCCATGCTGTCCGAACACACACGTTACCTAAGGTAATTCCAAAACAAGACAAGCATCACATCCAACTACACAAAGCAGCTACAGAAACTGACAATTTAATATGTAAACAAGAAACTTGTGGGTTCCTCTAGCTTAATAATAATAGAAAATACCCTAAGAATGAGAGAAATCATTGCACAGCCTAAGCAAATATTTACTAATAAAAACATAAGGCACTAAATCTTTATTGGGATTTCACTGTGTACATAAAATTACAGTATTACTTAAACAATACATTCCTTTTAGGAGCTATTTAAATGAGGTATACATAAGTCCTTCAGTAACAGCTAAACAAAGCCTAGGATTATTCTCTTATTTCCGAGCATTGCTCGGTAGCATTGCTACCCATCAGGGGCCAAAAACCTTCTATTAAAAACCCTGCTTTTTAAGTCTTCTCTCCCATCTGTTTACCTATCAGACAGGCTGGAAATTCAGCATTCAGGTTCTCTGCTCAAAAATAAATTACTTTACAGCAACTAATTTACATCCCGACGACCGCATTTTAACTAAAAATAATGAAGTAAAATGGTACCTTTTTCCTAAAACGTGGTTCCTTTTGTATATTCAATGTCTTTTTCCTCCCTGAAAAAAATATTCCTTCTGTTCATATGCTCCTAGTGTTGAACATCCAATCTGATTCTGTTTCTTTGTCTTTAGTCAGGCCAAGTAACTAAATGGCAGTCTTTGACTTCCACAGGTTTACGATCAGAGGCCTTAAAGTAATGTTAAGTAAGTTTTAATTGCAATTTAAATAAAAACTATTGATGGCGCTATGTGAGACAATCTAGCTAGGCTTTTAAAAGTTAAGAATGAAGCAGCCTGATCTAAGATGACAAAACTGTTCTGTAAACTGAAGAGACTACGTATTGAAATATATATTACCCTGAAACACTATTTTTAAAAGGCATCATTCATAGTATATCTACAATTTACAGTAGCAGCAATTCAATGTTTCAAATGCTTCCCTTGCAGTTCTTATAAAAAGAAGCCTTAGTCAATCTTTTCTTTACTGGTAGCCTTCAGTGTTTTAAAAAAAAAGTCTAAACAGGCATTTTTATTGTATTTTTAAAAAAAGCTAGCATTTATCTAATTGGTCCCTTTGCTATCTGTAAACTTACAGCTCTATAGATTTTAAAGTTACACCAAGTTAAAAAGCCAAAACATTTGCAATCACAAAGGGGTCAGAATCTAAGACTTGTAACTTACTTTCAAGACAAAACCTCCTTTAAAACAGCACCTGAGAAATACCCCAGTGCCGTCTCTCTATGGGATTGATTAAGTACTACCTAAATAATGACCAAATCCAAAGTTACTTAATTTAGGAAGTCTGACAACATAACAGTTTAAGAAGATATGGTGGATTCCTCCATGTTGTTACACTACCTGTTGTTTCTAAATGAGTATCTTACTGCAAATCACTC
>KL277271.1:0-19799 GCA_000699545.1 Podiceps cristatus | reverse complement strand
TTCCACAACCACCCTTGAAAAACTCCCCGCCCCCCCGACCCTGTTCTTATATAATTGTCATTCTGAGTTATTTCAGATTAATCCTTTGCAAGATGGTCTATGCATAATTCTTAGGAGGACATAACCTGGCTGAGAGTCCTTCGTGCACACTGTGTCTCTCTCTTCAGATTTCTGCGTATTAAAAAAGAAAAAACCCACAACTTTTTTCTTTTTCTTTTTTAAACAAAGTGAGCTGCATCACCGTTTTCAACATCAATACTCAAACTTTTTAACAGATTTTTTTAAAGCCTACAACATGAGTCACCCTTATTTCAATTCAGATTTTCCCGAGTTGTAGAAAGCACAATGGTGGTGAAATGCCCATATATTCATATTATATTTGAATTTTTAAAAACACTTTCCAGTTTCCAAAGGAAGTGTTTACACAGAAATAAATATTATTTCTCAGACTTGCCCTCATGCCAATTTCATTCAGAGTTAACTTGCATGGTCAAATCTGAAATTATTTAAAGTAAAAACTTTCAACAGCAGCAGAACCTATTTCAGGACAACGATCCTCCTCCTATGCCATGAATGTTATCTGGTGCTTGTTTAAGAATGGTAAAATGCTAAATGCCAACAGTGAGGCTCAACCCTTAAAAGGTAAGAACTCACTCCTCATCTGCAATAATTCAAAAATCATGGCATTCCCTGAATTAAAGAGCCCAAGATTATGCCTGCTCAGGTCCATGAAAAGATTTTCAGTAGCACCCATGAAGTTTAGGTGGAACCTGTATTTTCAGGTGTAAATTAACACCATATAATGCACTGCAGAACAACATAACATATATTGTGCTCAGCTCCTACTGAGCTCACAATATTGGTATTAAAATATCACCAGTAAGATCTCACCTCTTTACTCTTCGATCTCTCCTGAGAAGACAAACAAGCCTGCCAGTATTTTAGTCCACATTACATTTGAGTTCAGAGAGAACTGATTCTCTATTGCACAACTGTTCAGTTCACAACTTCATGGCATTACTATGTATTTCACTGTACATTCTCCTTACCTTACTAATTTAGCCAAACATATTTCAGAGACAGGGGTGTGGGTGGTTTTTAAAAAAAAACAACTGCACTATTAAAATGGAAGAGGTTTAGTTACACAACATGAGAGACTACTGTATTCTCAACTGCGGCACTGTAATTTTCAGGCCACACACAAGCAAACTGCCTTCTGTAATGCTACATGTGTCAATAAAAGGTTAAGGGTCAGAGTACATATAACCTTTGTACATCAAGGCCACATTAAATTAACTGCCACTAAAAATTTTAGAGCATCTCTGTTGGAAAAGCTGTTTTTCACACAGCAGGGATTTGAAAATCAGTCCCAATAATAAGCTACGTTCAGACAGTAACCAAATTACAGCTGAAGTGTCCCAATACAGTGAGACTGAGGGGAACACAGGCTACCTGTAAAACTCTTGAAAAGGTCTGTACGTGTTGATGGAGAAAAGTAAAGGCAAAAGTTTTCTCACGCTTACGTCCTTCTGACAGGTGCACTGTAGTTTCTTGACCCTCAAGTTCAAGTTAAACCTCAAGCTTTCTCTCAGCTTTTGACTGTCTGCAGAGGACTCATGGCCCGAATCTCCAGTAATGCTTTTTCTTACGCTGTGTTACTTTCTAACTATGTGTTCGTTCCTAAATTTGGAGGACATTCACAGTGTAATGCTAAGTGCACTAAAATGGCTTCCTAGTTAAAAAAAAAAAAAAAAAAAAAAAAAAAAAAGAAGAAGTTAAGCACTTTGCCAGTTCCAAGAAGAGGGATCACAGGTGGCACGTGAACCTACCACTGCAACGGAGAGCTGGGAGTCCCTCTCAGACTCAGAGCTCCACTGCATCTGTTAAGACCACAACGTTTCATTCACCCACAAGTAGCACAGGATGCATTTTTGGCCAACCTCATCGTTACGTCTACAGAGAATATTTTTCTCTTGTACTTGGAGACTGCTTCCCACAAACCAAAGTCGTTTCTATTTAAAGGAAAACCGCAACGTGGCAGGTACGCATCGCGCCTAATTCCAAAAGGGCAGCTCAAAAAGTTTTAATGTCTTAAATATAATTTAGTATCAAGCCGTGAAGTAAGAGTAAAGGTCATCGTTCCTCGGGATGGTTTTTGCACTCCCACATTTTGCATGGCAGGTAGAACTGGGCCTTGGTATCATCATCACTAAATCAAGTTCTTCCGTGCACTGCAACAGGACCTCTGCACTGTATGTATCTCACGGTTAAGACTGAGCTCAAATACAGAAGAGCCCAGTGACACAGAAAAAGTACCCTAAAGTGGTTTCAGTTCTCCGCAATGGAAGTCAGAAACCCAGGCAGATCTGAAAATACCATGCGGTCCCCTTTCTGGGTCACAAGGTACTTTTATGACTTAAAGAATACAACCTGGGGGATTTATTTTGTGTGTTTGGGGTTTTTTTTAGGGGTAGGAAGGAACCTGCCCCAAAACTCAATGAAATAGGCTTCCTCAACAGGCTTTAAATCGGGCTTTAATTGCCCAAAGTGTAAATATAGTAAATAAAAAGGCACAAAACTATGAAAGTTAGAAGTTTGACTAACTACTAAATTGGTAAAAATAATCTTAGAATTTCTATTTAAAGTTTACTACACAATAATTATAGGAGGACTATGCCCTTCTCAGACTTTCTAATAATAAACATTAACTACTTCTGTGCAACCTGCTTCCTAGCAATATGTGGGGAAAATGCCAGTTCTCACGGTGACAGAATCATTCACCATAATCATCAGTTAAAATAGTTATTCGCAAAATCTGCTGCAAATATTTTAAACAGCTCATCTAGCAAACATTAGGTCCAGCAACTTAAGACTAACTATTGCAGTTTTCCTTTAAATGTTCTTGCCCTATGTAAGCTGGTATCTATCTCCAAAAAATAATCTTCTAGCACAAGAGGTAAAAAGGCATGTAACCCAGTAAAAATTGGCAAGCCAAAAAGTTTATTTTATGTGATTTTATTTTTGATTGCCATACGAAGATTGCCATATGATGACGGTTCTATGGTATAATATGCTGCAAGAATAATTCACACAAAATCCTGTCCACGGCACTTGGGCTAATAAAGTAACAAAGACTCGTCAGACAAAAAAACTTGAAGAACTCATCTTTCTTTTGCTAATAAAATCATGAGAAGGCCCCTATAATTTGCTGCCTCCAATCTTAACATGGATCTGTCAGACTTAAAAGTGTAGAAATTCCAGATCCTTACGACATAGGAAAATGCCAACAGCTTTGTCTAAAATGATGGAAGTTTTAGGTGTGGCTATAGCTCGGGCACCTGTGTAAACAAATTCATATTTATATCCTAAAATAGGTGACCAGCTGCAATCTGCAAGAATTTACAATAAGGCTAAGTAGTTTGTCATGCACTGAAATGCAGAGCTGAAAGCACAGCACAAGTGCAACAGTGAACACGGCCTTACTGTAACACAGGCAAGAGGTTTGCCATGTTACTTCCAACACAGCTGCCGAGCTGTGGTCTTAATATATTAAAGCAAAGCTGGCCACTTATCTTAAGAATGTATTTATTAGATTATCACCATCTAATGGGATTTGACAGCACTGATAGGAGTTCGTAGAGGCTTAACAAAGGAAAAGATCTGAAAATTCCAGAATTCAAAGATAGTCCTTACTCCAATTTACCATTTCTATGCTTTGTTGGCGTGCAAAAGTGCACCGAAACCTCAGAACAGATTTTAAAACTTGCCCGTGTCTTGTTAATGTACTGCAGTCTTCAAATTTACACAGAGCTGCAGTTCTCCTGGTTTTTCTCAAGTGTCACTCATCTAATTTAGCCTGACAGCTCAGAAACGATGGCAGATGCGTTACAGTTCAGTTTAAAAAACATCCTCTACCTGGTATCTCTGCAGTGATTGTCTTGCTGCTCCCTGAAACCTCTTCATCATCATCTGATGAACTCGTGCTCGAGTCACACGTCAGGTCACTATCGCTGGTACTGCTGTCCTGCAGCAGGTTGTACTTCTTGCGAGCAGCTGCCTCCCGCTTCTGTCTTAAGAGCCGGATTCTTTCTTTGTGCTTTTGGCTTCGATGACCTTTTACCTTGGTAACTCGACCATTCTGCTTATCACTAGACTGTCGGTTTTTCTTGGCAGCCATTGTTGAAGTTTCACTTTCGGACCTGGATCGCCTGGATTTTCTCCCAACTGCAGCCCCAGAGACCGCAGAAGGGTCTCCCTCTACAGCAGCTTCAGCTTGACAGGGCTCATTCTCTTCTGTGGAAGACAACGTATCTGAGTCAGCCAAATGCCCGCTGGAAGAAGGGGAAAGCATGCAATGATTAGAAGAGTCACTCTCATAAACTCGACCACCCGTTGGCTTATCGCTCTCTGTAGATGCTAGCTGAGACTCCGAGGAGTCTCGCCTCAGTTCCATCAGTAAGCAAGGCATGGAAGAGAGCACCGCAGAGTCTGCTGCAGCGGGCACGTTGTCTTTCTGAGTTTGGGCCTCCAGTTCTATGGGTCCATCTTCATCTGGAGCAGTCTCTTGCTTTTCAGAAGTCTTTGCCGGAACTTCTGAATCAACAAGTTCTTCTGCTTTTCCCACTGCCTCCATCTTCATTTCAGATCACCAAGGTCCTGCTGGTCTCAAAGCATGGAGCACGCGGTCTGGAAGACTGGGTGAACTAGATATGGACTTCAGCAATACAGCTGCCTGCACAAGAAGAGAACAGTAACAAGAATTTACCCAAATAACTCGCTCAATCCTGCTCTTCACAATATTACCTAAACAACTCATTGCTTTTAATTACAAACAGTACCCTTCACTATCATATTTGTTTTCCTCGTTTACTTTTTCCCAGCGAATTCATCCTGTTACACCAAACCATGCATCCTTTTACACACCCATGGAAGATGGTATTGGAATCACATTAAATCTGGCCCACCTCGCTAGAATAATCAAAGCATCAGAAAATAATAAAAATACTTCCAAACTTACTTTATAAAATTTAAATTAAGGTATTCTAAGCCACATATGCTAAACTTCTTTACCTAGAAATTTAAACGTATTTTAAGGGCGAATTTTAGCCTGTACAAACAATGCCAGCCTGAAAATTCCCAGACTTGGTAGTCATCTACCTGGACAGACCAGAATATAGTTCAGTTTCCATATCTATGAGAAATCTATTTTCAGTTGAACAGGACCTCAACCTTATAAAAATCACAATGTGTTTATGGTAACCTGCAAACTTCCAGTACCAACATGACATAGGAGAAATCCAGTCACTCTGAACAGAAACTGAGCAGCTGCTGAACATTACAAAACAAGACTACAAACACCTTCTAACCGCTCTGTCAGCACATCTCACATACCGAAGACGTATTTACAAGAAGTGCCATGATGTGATACTAAATTGTCGGAGACACGGGGTTTACGACATCTACAGGCAAGGTCTTTAGAAACATTAGCTACGCGTAAAACAGATTCATTCTCAGCAGAGAACCACCATGCTAAAGACCTTTTAGGACTACCTAAGGCACCACTCAAGTGCTCCTTGAGTGTCTCCCATCCAAGTCCTTGGTTGCATGAGAACCTACAGGCTGACCTAGTTTCTCTCAAAATTGCCAGAAAAACAGCATGAAATAAGCATGGGCTGCAAGCAAGAAACAGTATCCACCCACAGCAGTATCCTGCATTTTACTTTACGTTATAATTTAATAAATTCCATTGCTTCGGTCCAAACACAAACCCCAAGCTATTTATCTAATTGATAACTTACACATTACCACCCCAAAAGTACTTGAAGCAATTTTCTTAAAAAAACCATTTTTTTATCATTTCATCTTCATTATTCACACTTTGCCTTCCACCTAAATTTTCACTTGGAATTCAACATAAAGATCTTTCAATTACCACATTCCCTTACAGAGGAATGGTATGGAACAAATCGTTTATGGGTTTAGAAGTACAGTAAATGATAAGCTTATGGCACTTCAAAAAAAGGGTAGACAAGAAAAAGCAGTGTTAAGATTTAACCTACTGGTTTTTAAAAATGCACTTCTACAGACAAGGGCAATTAGTACTTGAGCAGCCCAAGAAAACACAGCTGGTTAAAACAGATTTTTCTGCACCCTGAGAACCCTTCTTTTAGTTTCCTGATCCACCTCAAGCTGCCTGTACTTGTACGTACGTAATTGTATGCTGCTCCCCCCCCCTCCATCTGCAGCACGGAGTGAGGCTACTTCCCTGCTTCTAAGAGGTGCCGTGAAAAGCTCAACGTTGTCCTGTCTGCTCTAACCCACTTCAAAACTTGATTTTTAAAGAATATCAAGATCGAGTTCATGTTTCCTTCAGGCTAATGAATTAAATGCTGGATGGTGCAAGGGAATTCTGAAAATATTTATGGGAGAGAAACACCAGTTAAGGAAAGAAAGCTTAGTTAATATCAGACAACACAAGAAAGATAAAGATGCCAACTCTAGGTCTGCTAAACATGAAAAACAAACAAACAAAAAACCCCAAACAAATAAAAACAGCCTAAAACCCCCACCAACACCAGTAAAACCAGCATTTTACGTATAGTTTACTTTTTTTTTTTTTTCAAGTAAAAGAAAAACAATTGCCAATACTTGCACCAGGTAAAACTCTCTTGAAAGCAACTTAAAAGAAGAATTTCTGGAGATGGTATTTTAATGTAGGCAATAAATATCACATAAGAACCAATTTATTTCCAAGGCCACAGCACAGCAACAAACCCAAATGATGAATACACATGTTCTGAGACATAAACACATCTCAATACTGTAATAAAATCAGTGTTTCTTCATAGTTCATCTGCAAATCTACATTATCAAATAATTCTCCTATTATATAAGTAGAACACGGATTCGATGATTAAATGATGGGCCAAAGAGTTATACACAATGGGACATGCCCTGTACCTGCTAGTGCAACCCCCAGCTTCGCTCTGGCCATGCACTTTGAAAATAAAAATATCTTTTTCAAGCGTTTTGAAATGTACAAGGAAAAATTTGGTTGCTCAAACACATACAAGAAGAATATTAGTGTAGCCAAAAGAAACGTGGTTAATACTAGTAACTGCAGAATGGCTGCTGCACTATTCATCTTTTTAGCCTAAGGAGCACAAAGAACAGAGCTTGACACAAAGCTAAAGGGCAGCCGAAGTGAACTACAGACTTTTTTTGCAAACGTCCTACTTGGGAACATCAGCTACCGCTCGGCTCCCAAAGGGACTGTAAGAACACCTGTACTTGCCTTTCCATCTCTCTGGCCTAACACCCAGAAAAAATGATGTTTCATCTACATGGTACCACCTTGCTAACAGTCTGTTCAATGACTTAAGAAGATTTATTATTAAGTGGTATCTTACTTTAACTACTCAAACCACGCTGCTTTGATCCCTTACACAGGGATCAGGGAATTCTATTTTCGGTGAGAAGGCAGCACAGGGACTAGTAACTTCACAAAAGCGTATCTGGTCAATACTGATGTGTGTTTCTGTGTGTGTGAGAAAAAAAATACTTGCTCTGATGAGGTTTGTACTCCCCAGGTCCCTTCAACCGGCTATTTAAAAAGTCAACAATTCTAGTATTAGTACCTATATAAAAAAGAATTTGATATTTATCTTGGTGGGGAAAAAAAAAAAAAAAGTCTGTCGTGACTCAAACACACTTTGATGCAGGCAAGAATACAGACAGTTCAGGGGAAAATATCTATGCCAAGGAAAGCCTTGTCTCAAAGAAAGAAACAATGTACTGATTTAGTTCTACTTGGGAAATGTACAGATCAGAGAGAGCAAGGGACTATAGTGGAAAAACTCCTATTTCTTTCTTGACACTCACTTTTCTAGTAACAGAAAAGGCAATCTCAAGGTGATGCTACAGAAAGACCAGTTTCTTACTTAAATGAGATCAACATATCACTGAAAAATAAGCTGTGATGCTTACAGACACAGATGGATACTTAATTAGACATTGCTCAGAAGTGTCGTTCTCCTTTTTCTCAAGGAGATACTGCACTGATGATTTAAAAAAACAATTCTGTAAAAGCTTCTGATTTTTCCAACAGAAATGATGTTATTTTCCAACCACACACAGAAAACAGCAGTGTGCAGAAGCCACTAAATATCTAACTGTATCTTCACCTGGGAAACACTTTCAAATTGCGGACTCATTCGTAAAGGCACCTCATTTGTACGCTATGAAAACTGCACTTTAGCGCAGAAATCCAGAAGGATTCTGAAGGTCAGATTCGCAGAGACAGCCCAGCCTGTCTAACAGCTCACTGCCATTAACAGGGATGTGTTTTACCCCCTACTCTTACCACCTAATCCTTACTGCGCAGTCATATTTCCACCTTGGCACCAGAACTGGCTTATCCTTTCTTGGGTAGATTCACTTCAGTAAGCCAACAGGAAAATAAAACCAGAAAATAAATGAAAATTTCTGCTGAGGGAAGGGAGCGCAAGCAACCCCTTTAGAGGGAAAAAAAAAAAACAGATCTGATTAAAAACTACCCGCTGTTTGGTCCCATCACACCTTGAACTCATAGGTTCCAACCAGACATGGGAGAGGGTACTGAGTGTTTCTTTCACAGCACCATTTGCTCTGAGAACAGATTTTTGAAGATAAAAAATGATTAAAAAGCATAAAAATTAAATTTAAACAGAGGCATCCGTAGCTTCCTAAAGAACATCTACCATGGAATGTATGCAGTTAAGTAATATATACTACTGCACAAAGAGATATTGAAGATGGCATGCATGCCCTTTGTCGATCAATAACTGGCCACACATACATCCTTCATAATATTTTTGTTTCATTTGCTCTCAGTAAATGTTCTTCTTTATAACCGTATGCCCTGCAATGTCAGAAGGAAATGAATTTCACCCAAACAGACGATAAGGCCCAAAATACTTAATAAACACCATGCCACCCTAACCTTAATTGTACATTGTCATTTTAGGTGTTATTGAACTGATTAATAATAAAGAATGCCTAGCTTATGCGGAGCAAACCAGCTCTTTCTCAGCAGCTGTGGACGTGACATTTTTACTTCAGATGTACTGTTTTTCATAGCAGCTTGCTGTTAAAAGTCACTTTAGTTTATGACTGACACATTTCCTCTTATTCAGAGTCCAACGGACCACTTCTTTTCCCGACTTAGGACCCTATCACCTTGTTATGCCAGTTCTAGCAATTGTTTAAATGCAAACAATTATCTAGCAGAACACTGTCTTTTAATGTCATTTTAGCACTGAAAGAAAAGAGTTTGAACAGCCTTCCTCCTCATATCACTAGCCATTCATTTGCAAGCTGTAATTTAAAAAAAAAAAGAGAAACTGTACCTACATTTTGCAGAAAATAACATCAAATACGTTCTTTAAGCTTTTGTGACGATGTAAATGAAAAGTTAAACTGCACTGCTGCATAGGAGTCACTCGTTCAGAACACAGTTATCTACAGAGATCCTTCCAGAGCATCCTTCCAGCTCCAGCGTCACAGAAGTCAGTATTTTTTCATCTACATCTGAGTATGTTTTTGTATTTATACAGAACTAAAGAACATAGTGGCTCACGCCAACACAAACAATTGTTTCCATCACCAGTGGATTACATTACCTCACATTTACCCAACACATCTGAGCACAGATGGAGTAAGTCAGAGGTGTGAGAGAGGTAAAGACAAATGTATACAACTGCGGCTAATAAAATTACGTAAAACAGTTAACTTTTTAAAAATGTAAACACTCAGGCAAGCCCATCAAGAACTCTGAATCAAACACTTGGTAGACTATGTGTCTAAGGACCGTGGGCTGGGAAAGGACAGAAGCAGCACATGACCTGGGTGCGGAAGAGCTGACCGTAACGCACCAAGTCCACTTCATAATGAAAGAGAAACTTTTGGCAAAGGCCAAAGTTATGTCCTCTCCCAACAGCCAGCCACGTAACTCGGAAGATGCAATGGGCTAATGACTGGCTACTTCTGAAGCTTCACCAAAAACCTTTGTAGGTGTATCTGTGTGTTGGTCATGCTTTTCTACTAGAATCGCCTTCCTTTCCATTAAAAGTCAACACGCTTAATTCAGCAAATTCTCCAGTGACATTCTAGTACGAATAACACAGACAGACATGCCCAACAACAAAATGTCTAAACAGCTAAAAAACTAATTAATCCAAATAACTGGACTTCCATCAGAAACAAAAAAACTGCTTCCAGACAGATGTAGAAGCACCAACGCTTTTTGTGCTTCCCAGCTGCTGTCTTTTGGACTTGTTCACCTCCTCCCCAAGACACCCTACATTCTTTTTGATTTTCTTCTAAGTATCACACATACCCATGCACTTGAAACAACAGAAGCGTGACCAGCACTCAATTTAACTCAAGACAGTTGACTCAGCTCTGTGTGGATGTGCGTGCACGATGCTCTTAGAGCAGATTTTTCATAACACTAAGCCACCTCCACATGGATACTGTGTAATTTATATAGTGTTCCTTTGAAAATGTTGCCCTAAAGCTGACTCATTGGCATACAATTCTACCTACTGCACATTACTGGGAGTGGAGTTGGCTCTTTATCAGATGATACATAAATCAGGCCTGGTAGCAATCCTAAAGAATAGGACCCCGGTAAGAGAATTGTGGTGCGAAACAAAAGAAGAAGGGATTAAACTACTGCTTTGAATAAACAAACGAAGGTTAAAAATAGGCTGCTCCTACTGAGTGCTCAACAGGCAGCATATACAAATTATCCAAGGATGAATAAAAATTACAAGTATGTGTTAAAACAAAGGTTTGCAGAGCATCCTTTGCAACCTTGAAAAGCAACATTCTTCATCATAAAGAAGAAGAAAGACTTTACATTTTAATACAGGTTTTTGCATTGTAATGCTTAATGCACATATTCTGCCTCTTTCAAATGAAAGGTAACTACCAGCTATAGGTTAGTTCACAAGCCTGCACACAGGCTTCCAAAAACATTCACCAGCTGCACTGGAATCCTAAAAAAAAATAATTAAAAAAAAAAAAATCAGTCCTCATAAAAATAAATTCATTAGCATACAGATAAAGGCACACAGGGTTGGCTGCACTTACCCTTCTAAAAATCTCATTTCTTTCTCATAGTGAAACCATTTTTCTCAAGTGCACAGCAATTTAAAGCCTGAAATGCTCTCTACTCTGAAAATTAGAAGGGGCATACTTTTATTACTATCTGTTCCTAAAAATTTAGGGCAATTGCTCTTAGATTTTTCATTATTCTTTGAAAAAAGATGGTAGCAGAAATCAGTGCTAGGATAGCCGTGCTTCATTTCTTTTTCTCTCTGCCATATATTAGCTTGCAGAAGATCACTCTACTGAGGTTAGTCATATGGATGTATCATCGTTTTTTAAGATTTTGAGTTTAACAAATTTTCCCAATTTACCTATCCATTCCTGTTACTCAAAGGAAATGCATTCTGTGCTTCCTCTGCTGGTTCATGCCATTCTGTATAAACAGACCTCCTTTTCTCAAGAAATGTTTGTCTAACTGTTCTACCATGGTCAGTAGAGTAATGCTCACAGAAACGTCACATTTCAAATTGCTTGGGAACAACAGTAACAAATTAATCCTGATTTTCAGAGCACAGATTTTCTATTAAGAACATCTATGTGAAGTATCCTGAAAGTAATCACACATTGCGTTACCAACTAATAGCTCCAGTTGGCAGATCAAGACATCTGCATTGTAACTTCAAAGCAGTCAAGCCATCTCAGTACTGCAGCACTCATTCGAGAAGGGCTTGTGCCTGTCTCCTGCAAAAATCAAAGCCAGTCCAGCACGGACAGGCACAGATGTACCTTGCTATCGCTGTTATTTGGAAATCTTGAAGCGGCAATGACTGCCATGGGACACAGGCTGGAGTTGAAGCCCTGAAGTCCATCCCGCAGTCCCCTGGAGAGGTAGAACCGCCTACCTGCTGGGGCAGTCAGCACCCATCACCTTCTTTTGTAAATCAGCTTCCCAGAGGAAAGCCACACACCTCCTCATCGGGCTAGCTGGCTGCATGAGACCAGTCAGGGTCCCGACGGAGAGCAAGGTGAGCATCTTACACAACCGAGGGCAGCAACAGGCCTGGAGCAAGGGAGAGCATTGGATGATTCACCTGATCTTGCAAAACACCACTCCAAAATTGCACAACGCTTGACTTCAGGACAGATACTCTCAGCAGATAAGAGCTGTTTTGTCAAGTTCTGTGTAACGTTCCTTTCCACTAACAGTGCTGCCTACAACCGCCCCGGCTGTCTTGCGGGTCCTTCCGCAGCGGACGGAGGAGCCACCAGCATCTCCCCATCTCTTACAACTATCTAAAAGCTCCAGACACCAAACTAGAAGTGGTACGGATTTGTGACAGCCATTTAACAAAGATGAGTTAAGAGATACTAAGTGACTCTACAGTTTGTAAGCATTTCATGATCAGACCTTTTTTTACACATCTTTGCCACAGGAAATAAACAAATCCAACCCTCAGGTATTTTAAAGCTTCAAGTACTTTAATTCAACACAAGTGCTGTGTCTTTGCTGTAAGCCGGTATCTTCCTGCCACAGGGCAGTAACATGCCCATTTTATGGCCTGGCCAAACTGAAGAAGAGAGGTCAGGTGGCAAGCCCACATTCTACAGAAAGGCTGGAAAGGAGCTGTACGCCAACCAACCCAGGATCTCAAGTCATTTTCTCACCCACAAGCCACAAATATTATTCAGTAGTTGCCTTAATTATTTAGGAGTATAAAATCCAAGTATTGCGACATGAATTTGCAGTAGGTATATCACTGAAAAATAAATGGTATCAATACACTAAAGGCAAAGTCACATTGCATTCAAATTATGAAAATTTTAGTAACACTAAGATACCAAGTGCTGTTGGGCTGTTGTTGACAACAAATCCTCAATTGTTTTTTGACCAGGAACAAGAGCTGCCAACCGATTTCAGCATCCATCAGGTTGCTAAAAATCAATACCATAGTCTTTACGTGTCCAAAGTGCTCCTAAAGAAGAAAGCACTCATCACACTGGTCTGCCATCACCTAATTAGGATTCAACAAGCAACAGGTATAGCTTCACTGGAAACAACCTGCTACCTTCTCCCCAAGAAAGCTCACTCGTGCCACTGAATCACACTCAAGAGAACAGCTAACTGAAGATCGCTAACCTTTGAGTATCTTTACAAAGCCTAACACTCTCCTCCGTAGTTGAGCTTTCCTAAGAAACTAGTGCAATAAAATAGTTAAATTCTTGTGGGACGTTGCAGCCACAGACAAACATCTGTGGACACGGGCAGAATTAGGGGGACGGTGGCACGGTCTGTAATGGAAGGAGAATGAAGCTCGGTAAAGAAAAAGGACAGTGCAGGAGAGGGCTAATTTAGAATAAGCTTTTGACAGACAACAGGAAAAAAAAATGTATGAAGTAAACACAGGTCAGCTCTACAAATGAACAAAAGCTACTTTGGGTATTTAAAAACAAAACAAAACCAGAACTGACTGGGTCAAAAGCCAGCTACATGTGTTATGAATAATGTCTCTAACACAGGTTTTACTATCAGATACTTCCTACAATATTTACTCCCAGTTGGCAGAGGTGAAGAAATTTGACCTCTACTTTGAGAGGATAACAGACACACCAGGAAACAGACATTTTTCCCACAACATACAGAAGAATTTGCATATATTTGACTACAGAAATTAAGTAACAGCATGTAAGAGGATATCAAGTTACCAGCTGTAAAAAGAAGAAAAACAAATTAAAAGGTAGTTTTCATTAGTACCATGCAAGTACTGAAAGTACTGATGGAGGCGGTGGGGGGGGGCGACACAAAACAAAGAAACACACAAAAACACCCCAAAACCTCTCTCTCACCCATAAATAAAAGCACCGTTTACCCCAAAATGATTTGTTGCATTATTTTCTTGATCTAGGAAAAGAGGCTCAGCTGGCAGAGCTTTCTTAAGAATAAAACTAATGGTCAGCAACAGCAGATGCAAACAATATATACAACTTCCCCAGCAAAAGGGGAGAGAGAAGACAAAAAAAAAAAAAAAAGAAAAAAGCATCAAGTCTGTAGTATTAATTCAACCCCATTCTGTTCATCCAACAGAGTTGTCTTATTGCTGTAGCTTGATGAGTTCCGTACGGACAAACTGTGAAATCCACTACAGGTGTTAAAAAGTAGGAAAACCATTTTGATCTTGTAAAACAAAAAAAGGGAAATCAAGTGTCTGTTATCAAACCATCTTTAAATTGAGGTCTATAACTTCATAAACCATCCATAATTAGGTAACTCTGGCAAGATACTCACTAAATTTCCCTAGCTTAGTTTTATGGTATTCAATAATTTCTGGATTTTCTTTAATACAGTGAGTTGATCCAAAGTCGGTAAATTAAGATGACTTATTAATATTGGTAAAGGCAACTGGAACCACGGAAAAGAAAATGTCACCTTAAAGGCTTTTTAAAAGAAATACTCAAAGATTTTTTTTTTGTATTATTAATAACTGCTCACAGATTCTACGTAGTGCTGATCAAAAGGTGCTACTAGCTCTGGAGAAACCATAGCTATTGACAACTCAAACTGTATTTATCGGTAACTCATCTCATAGGCACTGCTACCCACAAGCCCATTCTTTCCCACAATGACAACTTCATTTCCAAAAACACATCTTATTAAACACGAATAGGCCTCAACCTACCAACATTTTATCCAACTTGCTTCATTAGAGACAGCCTCTAAACCCCCCTTATCCTACACAGCATTTCCAACCACAAGCACACGGAATTAGCAGGCAGCTTCCTGACCTACTCTTCACCAATCTTTTTCCCTAAAATTTTTCTTTCACCAGATTACTTAGTAAGTAAGTTGGCACTCCCAGAGAGCAAAAACTGGGAGAGTGAGCTGAGGAGTCAGGAGATTACCAGCTGATGAGAAAGCCACGGTACAAGAGAACAGCACTGTCTTAACCTTACCTGGCTATCGTGTTGTTTCTTTTCACTTCTGAAAGTTTGACGATACTATTGGAGCATACAGTGCCAAACTCAAACTGGTATCATGGAAATGTAATATTCCCAGTGAAAAACAAATTACTGAAATGGTAAGAACTGCATCATCACACAGACAACTGGTATTATAAAGTCTGGCTCTTCGTTACTCCCCGTTCTGCTACCGTGAGTCACTTGGTCTCTACCCATTTTGGATGAACACACGCAAAATCCGCCTCCTCTAAAATAAGTCTTGAAATGCTAATGACCAAGCACCATGAAACAAGACATTACAGCAGAAACTTAGCAAAAAGAACACTTATCCAATCGTGGTCTGGCTCTTCCTGGTGATTTCCAGGAAATTTTGAAGCATCAAAGCCGAAGAGCATTGTGCAGGACACTGCAGAAGTCTCACTATAAAGTCAAATCCATGATCCATGTATATTGAAACAAAAATGCTAGCTTGAAAGAGTCTTAAATGCTTGCATTTAATTAAAGAGTGACCACCTGTTCTGCTTATGATTAAAAAGCTGTCAGATTGAGTCCTAACAGCTTCTAAGCTGTCATGGAGAGCAAGTATCACAAGGCGTGATATGCCCGCAGCCTGTACACTATTCTGCCACTTAAATCAATTTCTGAGCATTCAAGAGACAGACTACATGGTCAAATTGACATAAACCCCTAAATACCTTCTTAAATGAAAAGGGATATTAACTTGCATCATTCCGAATCTAAAGCTGACTCACCACATGACCAGGGGCATGTTACTTGACCTCCCTGTGCATTCGGTAATGCATCTGCAACAGTGTAACGGCAACACCTCAGCGACCGAGCCGCATCTCATTTTCAGTCCTGAATGAGTAATCGATGTGCGCCTGAACTGCAGAAAGCAAGTCACACCCGTGGAGAAATTACTCTACTGTACAGGCTGGATTCAAGCTGATCAGACGTGCGAAGAGGGAACATTAACAAGTGGGAACCGGCAACCACAACTTTAAATTCTAACCCTTAGCAGTAACACTGAGTAAGTGAGGAGGTACCAGTCACTCCAGTCTGGCTCACAGATGTACGCTCTCATGAGAATGCAACTGCAGAGGTTAATATTTACACTGCATGCGCATTTTCATTTACAGCCTCTTTCATCCCGTTCTCTTTTTGCTCAGAGTTGCGCATTTGTAAAAGTTACATTGTAGACCTCAAGTCGCAGACTCAGAACTGCATTAGGCATTAAAAACCCGGAACGAAGATGCAACAGAATGACAATACAAATCACCGCAAAAAACATACTAAGTTCTCTGCAATAATATTTATTGCCACAGGTCCCGGTGTCATAGAGTTACAGCGCTGAAGTTAAAGGCACGAGTGTCGGTTCTCTGCTGAACTTGGACTCACGTACTGGAAAACCGAGACAAAAAGCGGTTTCCTTGTTACGCAAGCCTCAGGTTCTCTCGGAGCTGTAACTGCGCAGCAACACGCACTGTACCACACAACTTCATCCCAGAGCTCTTTCCCAGTACTACGCCTGTCCCCCTCTCCCAATGCGGCTCCATTTTTGGCTCCCCATTGCCACCCATAATGTTCAACCCAGCAAAGGTTTTCACGTTTTGCTACCTCTTTTTCAGAGTGCTTGTTCCAAGTTGCGAGTTATACGCTTGCAACTACGGTATTTAAATCTTTCAGTCTAATCTAGTAAATGTGTTATTAAATCTGCTGCTCAGTTTCTGTCAATGTTTACAGCTTTGTAAGTCATTTAGTCAACTGCAGATAAAAAACACAGAAGCTGAGATTGACCATAGACCCAACTCTGTCAAAAAGTACCATCAACACACTAACTTTGAAACATTGTAGAAAGCCAAATACAGTTTGCTTGAAACACTTTACTCATCTGAAAAGTTTCCAAAGCTTTAACATATCTAGTGGTGATGTTTCAGTCAGAAGGCAACCAGACAGTTCTGAGTGCTCGGTTTGCAGCCGCTGTCACAGTATGGTACGTAAAGACTCCCATCTCATTAACAGATGTTTAAGTGAGATGTTGATATACAGGCGGGTCATAGGTGGCACATAGGTTCTTGGTGGAGCAGGGAGTTGATGTGATAATATACAAGAGAGAGCGAAGAAAGTGAACAAAATCAAGGCAAGGCAAAGAAACCTGCATTTTAAAAGTAAACATGCAGCAAGGGGATGGGGGGGGGTCAGGACAACCAAGGCAATTATTCCTTGTTGCTCCAATCAAGTTACACCAACTTATCTCCCTAATGTTTAATGTTCAAAGCCCCTCATGATTCTCTATATTTACTCTTTGTCCATTCAATCTTATCTTACCTCATTAATCCCCACCTCCTCCACACTGTCAGCTGCCAGCGTGATCTGCCCATTTGTCAACTGCACACAAACATCCTTCCTACCTCTCCCTTATCAGTTAGAGCAGCGCTTGGCTTGTGTGTGCTGTGACCACTCCGTATCGACCGTTCTCAACCGCTTTGTGGTTGGCTTCAGGTTCCTTCCCTTTTCCCCTCCCTCTGCAGCACCTAGTTTAATGCATCCACTCATTTCCCAACTTGTTTCTTTAATTCGACCAAGCAGGCAGCCTTTCTGCACTTCTTGAGCGTGAGCATAGCTGGCCAGGCTGCACTGCAACGCGCATCGTATGCCTAAATGTGTGAGACCACAGTCCTTTCCTCTTCCTGATTTCTCAGGAATTTCTCATCGTACCTCTTCGTGATGCCAACTAGCAATTAGGCTGAAGAGCAAACAGAAATAGTCGACACATTATAATTAAAAATTCAAGTGTTTAAAAATGAGTCAGAACTGTTATCCTCATACTTGAGCATAAATACCAGCTGCCCAAGCTCACGTACTACCTTCCATCACCCCCACCATCCCTCCCCCTAATCCCCTAGACAAAACACCAGTGCTATGGTATACCAGAACCACAAAAA
Source organism: Podiceps cristatus (assembly GCA_000699545.1). Taxonomy (NCBI): domain Eukaryota; kingdom Metazoa; phylum Chordata; class Aves; order Podicipediformes; family Podicipedidae; genus Podiceps; species Podiceps cristatus. The sequence goes on along the minus strand of KL277271.1, from coordinate 1,809 downwards.
AGCAGTATTTTATTAGCTTTTAGTAGCCACATAACCACCCCCTTTTGAAGCTTCTGCCAGCACCAGACTCCTCTAGATCACTAAATGTGAGAAATACTCATAAAATGATGCTTAGAAGTGATTGCCGTTGGACAGCTGAGTTCTCCATACTTCATCTCACCGCTTTTATATCATAGATGTATGGGGGGGAGGGGATGTTTGGGTTCAGCAACCGTGTGACAGGCAACTTACTGTTCTCCTCAGTGCTCATCACAAACCTATTTGCTCCACAAAGGCAATGTTTCCCTCCTCCAGGGCAACAGGGGAAGCTGCACTGTCATGACTGCCTGAATTTCAGCTCTTGTATCACAGAAGCAGCAATTACAGGTATTAACTAGGGCAGGAGAACCACGAGATGAAGACCTCGAAGAGCACCATACCCAGTTTCCACCTCAAGGTCAAACATTAAGTTTTTTCTAAGACTTAAGCAACCTAAGATACTTTAAGAGAAACATTTTAAATTTAATGTTTGTTTGCTGTTCTAAGGGGAAAGCTATTACTGGTTGTACTTAAAATTTTAGCTGGAAAACAGGATAGCACTTGCCTGTAAGTGAAACTATTATTTGGTCTTATGCGTGACAAGTACCAGAGAAGAATTACAGTTTTTTGTGGTTTGGTGTTTTGGGGCTGGTTTTTTTGGGGGGTGTGGGGTGTGGTTTTTTTGGTTGTTTGTTTTTTTTTTTGGGGGGGGGGGGGGAACCAACTGAGAAATTTTACATTTTTAAAGAGATGCTCAAGCGTTCAGAGATGTCCTACTCATTCGTTTTTAAAAGCTATTATTACTTGCCAGAGAAAAAAAAAAAAAACAACCAACAACAACGAAAACCAAACAGGACTTAATCTAAAGTCATAGCATCTCTACACACAAGTATTTTCAGCCTTTAAAATGCTGTTAGGTACTTTGTGCTGGTGTAAAGTACGTAGCTAGTTACAACCGAGACCTTGTTTAACTAAGTTATTGCAGTTATGGATTCATAAAAGTACTACAAACTTTAACACAGGTAGCCTAATTCCACTATGAACAAACTAAGGCACAAATACAATTAGATGCTACTTAACAAAGGTGGAAGTTCTCCCTACCAGCTACACATCGTAAAACAAACAAAAAACAACAAAACAACCTGTCAAGTCTTTCAAAAAGCGGCCTTTTAAATAGCTGTCCAATAACCTCAATGCAAAGGAAGTTACAATACTGAAATTGGGGAAATAGTTAAAATATTACAAGTCTGCTCTGACTGCCTTTTTCCTTGTTAAAAAGAACAAGTAGCACAGTTAAATTTTATATTCTCCTCGGATGGCTGTGTCGCTGAAAGCCACATCTGCAATCCATTAGATGTTAGGAGCTCAAGGGGAACTCGGGCTAGATAAGCATCTAACAACTTAAAACTTTTTTTTTTCCTCATAAAATATATATTCCCACATCAGCCAAGGTAAACAAAGACGCAAAACCAACTAGAGAAGCGTAAAATTCGAGTAGCTAGACGCCTTGTTTTTCAAGGGGTTTTTCTCCCAACGCTACTACGCTCCCACAGCACAAGTCCGAGGGAACACAAAGTAGCCAGAAGTTGCTTCCAGGAGCGGCGGCGACGCTTTCACCCGCTGACTCCGGGCAGGGTCAGGACAAAAAAGCGCGGCGAGGCTGCACTCCTGCCTTTCCGGCACCGTGTCGGGCCGCGGTGGAGGTGACCCCTCACCGAGGCGGCCAGCGCCGAAAGGCACCCCCGGGTGCCCCCTCGGTCGGGGCGGAGGATGCCCGGCGCGGTCAAGGCC
>KL277270.1:0-22811 GCA_000699545.1 Podiceps cristatus | reverse complement strand
CCCCCCCCCTGCCACAACCCACAGTCACCTGAAGAAAAGGAGGACACCCCCATGCAGGCATCAGCATGTGGACTCCCTTTTCTGTGAACAGGAAGAACAGGGTGCTTTCAGGGAGAGGTTTGTCTGGTCTGCTTTAGGCATCTATTTTGGCATGACATGCCCTAAAGATGCTGTGTCTCTTCACTGACCCAAAGGAGCAGAGGTTGTCTCTCTGATCAGCAGTGCTCTGTACAAAGGTGTACAAAGCAGAGTGAGATAAATCTCATTTTATCTGTTTCCAATTACAACCCCATTCAGAGTCATGTACAGGTGCAAGAGATGCCTAATTCCAGCTATAGCAGTTATTCTGACATCTGAAACAGGGGGGGTGGGGGGGTGGGGGGTGATAAATGAGTCAGATCAGGACTCATTTCTTAGGATCTGCACAGACAATAGGGAAATCTTACAGCTTGGCTTGTAGAATAGGCTAATTACCAAGCCTCAGCATCTCTGGCCCACTTTCACATTTTTATTGCTTTGATCATGAAAGCCTGTGAGCCAGACTCCTGCCTCCTACATTGCATATGTAGAGAATCTAGTGCAACGAGCCCAGTTTGTCTGAGAACCCCCTGGGTATGACTTAAGAAATAATACTAGAATAAAATGGGATCTTTTTTTTTTTTTTTTTCTAAATATGATGCAAGTGGCCAGGCACATATTGCCCCTAATGGCTACTTGTCTGACTATGTGATCAACTATGAACACCTGTAAATATGTTTCCTGTGATGAATACTAAAGAATTTAATTGGCCGTTATTACTAAAGGCAAATTTCAGCTTCTGGAAGCTGAACAGCTGCAGTTCAGGATGACTGGAGAGAGTGGGTAGATATGTCCAACAAACCAAACACCACAATACTTACACACAGGTACTTTCTTTTTAATTAAAGAAGGCTCTTGTAAGCTACCACGGTGCCTCAGCCTCCCTCTCCTTAACTCAGAAATCACAGCAGAGCTATGCTCTGCAAGGTGGAACATATTGAAATGGAAAATGTTGTTCACTCGGTGCTGCTGCAGTACTGTCCTTCTCTCAAGGTCATTAGCAAATCTGCCTGAAGCCTCATTTGACAGACACCTAAGTTGCACTAGTCTAAGCACTGTAAGGCTCAGTGGAAATGATGAGATTTCAGAAGCTATATTCAGCTTGTTAAGATCTAAGCAGCCTCTCTCCAGGCACACACAGGTCTCGAGCTGAGGAAGCTAGCCTGGGAGCCAGGGTTGACTTGACCACTCTGTGACATGTTCCCAAAATGACAGAACAAAAAACAGCAGGTCAGAATGATAGCCATGGGACTGTTCCAATGCATACAGTTTAATATCACCTTATGCTCCAGATTCTGTATTTCTTATTTCAGGAACAAGCAGTAATAAATAGTAGAGAGATAACACCAGGTTTTTATGAGATAAAGAGTTCCAAAGGGACATGCAGGACAAACTTCTTTTTTCCCATCTCTTACAGAAGAACTGGCTTCATCCTCATTTTTCATTCATTTGTCCTACTTATTGCAGCTTTGTTAAGCTACTACTGATGAGCTAATACTCATAAACTTAAAAAAAACATAACAGGAGACAGGATTTTTGTCCTCATTACCGCTACTGGAGGGTCTTCCAGAATCTCACTGCCACAACAATTAGAAATTGTTAGAAATCAGCCCAGATTTATCCATAAGCAGTTGGTACCTAATTGTTCTTCTAGTTATATCCTTTAAATTAATTCATTCTGATCTTTCCCTGGTGTTCACCCTTTGGTGTATTTATAGCCAACAGCCACATCCCTTCTCACTCTTCCTTCTGCAAGACCGGACAAGCCCTAGCTCAGTTAGACTCTTTTCAAATGATGAACTCTCCCTTCCCTGGTCACCACCATGACCTCTCTCTGTGACTCCTGCACTGTAAACTCATCTTTCTTTTCAAATGGATGATGAGAAATGTGCAGTATCCAGAACAACTTAATGCTTTCCTGCTGGAAATACTTTCCTTGAGACGCTCCAGGACTGCCTTTGCCTTCTTTAGGGAATCATTTTTGTGGCTCATGCTCAGTTTTTATCTGACTGTTACACACAAGTCTTTCTTCTCCTTAGTTATCTCCTGCTGATGAGCTCCCAGCTTATAACAGAAATCCATCTTATTGCTCCTTAAGCCCCTGCTATAACAAAGCATTTAGGTTTCTAATTCCTATTTAGATGTGCTGAAATCAGTAGGAATTGACTGATGCTACCCTGCTCCCACTGAAATCAGTGGGAATGAGGTTTTGTAGTATTCAATAGACTAAGTTATCAACTTTTCTTTAAGATGTTTACAATAGAAACATTATCTGCAGGAGACTAGATACTATGAGCCTTAATAGTTCTAATAATTATTCCTGGAGTAATAAATCAGAAGCTGCCTTTAGAGACCTTGTAATGAATTCAGAAAACAAAATGAGCATGCACATTGATTTGACAGCATCCATTCTTTTAAAAAAGCTTTACTGACTGAGCAGCCCTGTACTGTATCTTCTGTTTACTAAGGGGAAAAACGTTGACACAAGGACAGAAAAAAAGTAAGGCAAAAGACTGATGACGATATAACAGTTCTAGCTCATCTCGCTGAGTCAGAAAGGCTAAGTGGAAATGCATTGAAAAGAAAATGGTCCCTCCTAGCCTGCTGGTCCCCTAAATCAATATTGGTACCCACAGTAATATTCTAGTTTTGGGAGTTCTTAAGAGGAAGTCTTGCAAAACAGTCTTTGAAGAGAGGGTGAGTTTTGTTTATTGTATTCTCTACATCACAATTTGTGTCATTATCCAAACCTGCCATATGCTTTTCTTAGTGCTAAAATTTAGCTTTGCCATGTTGCTAAATTATTATAGGATTACACAGTTTGAATCATAGAATCATAGAATCACAGAATGTTTTGGGTTGGAAGGGACCCCCAGAGCCCATCTAGTCCAACCCCCTGCAGTGAGCAGGGACACCATTACCCAGACCAGGTTGCTCACAGCCCCGTCCAACCTGGGCTTGAATGTTTCCAGGGATGGGGCCTCCACCACCTCTCTGGGCAACACGTTCCAGTGCTTCACCACGCTCATTGTAAAGAATTTCCTCCTTATATCCAGCCTAAACCTACCCTGTTTCAGTTTAAAACCATTACCCCTTGTCCTGTCACCGCTGTCCCTACTAAAAGATTTTCCCCCTCTTTCCTATAGGCCCCCTTTAAGCACTGACAGGCCGCAATCAGGTCTCCCCGCAGCCTTCTCTGCTCCAGGCTGAACGCCCCCAGCTCTCTCAGCCTGTCTCCATAGCAGAGGTGCTCCATCAGTACCCCCAAGTCCCTGCCGGGCCGGCTCCCGATCCATCCCCCCCCCAGCCTGTATTGATACCGGGGGTTACCCCGACCCAGGTGCAGGACCTTGCACTTGGCCTTGCTGAACCTCATGAGGTTCACACAGGCCCACCTCTCCAGCCTGCAAAGATATCACTTGATAACAGACATTTCCAATCATCTTTTTCACAACATGTGTTACCCAGCAAATATTTATTATCACCTGCTACATCAGTGATGAAAACATCATATGATATCGGACCAAGAGCTGGTGTCCAGACAAGTCCTGTATTAATGGACTCACTCAGGAACATCAACAACTCCATTTCAAGGTCTGTCAGTGAGCTAGCTTTTCATCCATCTATTTTGTACCCTGTTGATTCCTTTTAATGCAAGATTTCAATCAGTATGTCAGGCAGTATTAAGTGAAGCGCCTCAGAGAAATCCAAAGGTACCACCTCAGCGCAGCTGTCTTAATCATCCAAACCTATAATCTTATCAAAAAGAGATAACAGACTTGTTTAACAAGATGTACCTTCCATTAAAACCATTTTACCTGCCATCAATTACCTTCTTAAACTCTAACTCTTCATTGACAGAGTCCTGAATTCACTGCCCCACTGTCTGGCCCGTAAGGAACATCAGGCTGAGTGATCTTCTCTGGTTTATCCCTTTTCTCTCTAACTGTAGGAATCACAGGAGTATTCTCTGATGATATGGAGTTACCTTATTTACCAGAATGAATTACCAACTACCACAGAGGTTTAAGGTAACTTTCACTTCAGCCTCTCTTGACTCCTGAATGTAAATTATTTTCTTGATTTGTTTATTTGAAGTGCAGTATTAAATGTGCTTCATAGCTTCTTTTGATATGAATTCTTTTTCATTCACAACATCACTTCAGTTGGGGTTTTGTTCTTTGTTTTTGTCCTTCAAATGCATAACAGAAAGATCTGCTGAACATTTTTACATTATTGTGTATGATTTTACATTTGCTTATTACATGATTTTACATCTGTACTCAGTAACTGACTTATACCTGACCTTAGCTTTTTTCCTCTCCTAAAATGTTTGTTCTTATTGTCTATAATCTTGTCAATTGTTGCTATTCCACTGATTCTTTAGCTTTTTCTGTCCACCACTTATATTTTAAACTTGTAACTTACATTCATGGTTATGAAATCCCATTTCTTCCATGATCTTTATATTTGGGAAATGTTTCCTCTTCAGAGCTGCTTTTTCCTATCAAATGCATTTTTTTTCCCAAAAAATCAACTTTCTTTTGTGTTTGGAGGATCTCGATTTTCAAGAGTATTCAGGGAATCAATTTACAGTGTTCATTAAGCATTGCCACTTCAGGTGCCACATTGCAAACAGATGTTTAACGAGAAGACAATTGTGTTGTCCAATGAAAGCTGAGCAGAAGCGGTAACTGCTAAACATCTTACATTTCAGTATTTCAAACCTGTAAGGATTCAAGCATTGTCTCTGACCTGGAATCACATATGGCCCCATATCGGTAACATGAGCTGTATGAAAAGTGTCTCCTCTTTTTCCTTTTGCTTCCAACATTGCATAAATGAAAGGACCCTCCTACATTGCTCACCTGTCTTCCCCAACCTCTTGCTTCTCTGCTACTGAGAGACAACTCTCCTCCCATTTGCAATGTCTCCCGGAATCTGTACAACGAAGCTTCCTATGATGTCACCAAGAGACATAATTTCCTTTTCTCTCCCTTTCCAATCTGTTTCTTACTCCCTGTCCTGATATGACCTCCATTTCTGTGATAGGACTTGTTGTGCTGTTGCTTGGATCTGGATGCCAAGGAAGTCATCTCTGCTTCTGACATATATGAAGATGATCAGCTATTCCTCAAGAACATGATTAATCTATACCTTATAGGCAAATACTCTTGCTCTTCAGGCAGGGATATCGAAGGCATATTATAATCATTGATTTCTCTGTCAACCCTTGATAATGAATTAAACTTGCATGTAGAAAGCAAGGCCACCAATCTTTCTCCCATTAATTCCCATGTAAAATCCATTAAAGAGGTCTTATTTTTTTTCATAACCCCTTACATCCTTCAGCAAGAAAATATTGGGCAAAAATGTTAAATAGTCTCTTTCTCTCAAAGAGAACTGAAGAAAACTACTGATGTTTCACACCGAAAACAAAATGCAGCTCTCAGAGAAGGTTAGCTGAGTTTGCTTCACTACAGAATCCATTATTTTCAGAAATCCAGACAGGCAAATTGCCCACTTTCCCTCAGTTCAACTAAGATGTATTTTGTAAATGTTATCAAATGGAAGACGGTCTTGATATTAGAGTATACCATGACATCTATATAAACAATGTACACTGGAGGAGAAGAGATGGAATAGCACTCTGATTTCCGTTTAAGATTTAATCCTACCATCGTTGCATACACAAAATTTCATACATTTTCAGCATATGGATACAGGATCAAAAGAGGGAGTGCACAGTAAAATTTCCTACCAAAAAAAAGGTAATGTCAAAAGCTGTCTATTGAGACTCCCATTCTTTTGTATAAATTGCAGATCATTAAAATTTCACAAAGAGAGATCTGCTTCTCAAATCTGGACTTCTGAAATGAGAAAAAGGAGATGCAGAATCTAGGTCATGTAATTTCAGAGCCTGCAAATGTCAACAAAACTTCATAGTCTGGGGTGATTAACATTCAACTGCAGCAACTGCTACAAGTAAAATCTTTTCTTTTCTTCCAAACCCTTAAGGCTGTAGCCATAAAACTGTCTGTTCAGCAATTATTGATGCTGGATTGGGTTTCTCCTGATTATTTGGGGAGTTCTCCACACATTTTTCAAAATGGTGTAATTTATACATTCATTTTCAATACCTAGGTTATAAAATATTGGAAGAGGATGAAACGAGCTGTAATGAGCCTATTTCTGCCCATCATTGCGCCTATCTGAGTCTTTGGTGAAAGCACCAGGCTACTGCAGCCTTAGGTCTTTGTAAGTGTCTGCATCATCGCGTTTCTGTTCTCCTCTCTGTCAGGATGAAGGCAGACAGGAGGGCAGAGTGAGTTTTACTGTACCTCAAAACCTTGATCCTTTGAGTTACCCTCCATGATAAGGGAGGGAAAGGGATGAAGCCCCCTCCTGCTTGGATTAGCTTGGGGAGAGCAGGCTACTGCAGTTCCCCGAGAGCCATTTTCTAGAATAGGAGGTCAGGCCCACAGCCATGGGCTGCTAAATAGGCTAGGTAACACTGCAATTATTTCAGTGTACATATGGCAGGAGAAATGGATCCAAAACTTTCACCTTGTCTTTCTATATCTTTCATCAGCCAGGGTGAGCCACCTTAGTCACTGGTGAACCAACGCATCCTGCTGGAAAGGCACCAGCGTAAGAAAGGTGCTGCAGTGCAAGAACAAGTCTGGCCCTGTTTGTTCAGTTGTCTGTAGGTGTTTTGAGCATGGAGCATCTCCAAAAACGGACCCTAAATCAGCAGGTTTGCTGATTGAGCTTGGCAGGCTCTGCCACGTGCAATTTACTCTTCCTTGGAATTCCTCTGCGTCTCTTTTGCCCTGCCTTGAAGAAGTACGTACAGTTAATTTATTACCACACCTGCTGTCCCCAAGGTGTGTTTCAAAATGACCTCTCTTTGACTCTGTGTCATTACCATTCCCTCCCATTACCATTTGAATCATATCCCCTTCCTGCATTTTTCCCATCTGAATTTCAAGGGTCTGGGGAAGCAGAGCGTAATTACAGTTTCACTGGCTTTATTATGTTATGGCACTGAACCCCAAGGCTTGGCTATAAGGGGAGCTTTATAATAAGCTATAATGATCCATCTTTTCTTATGTACTGTGAATTTTAAGCCCCCCCACTGATTATTTATTATTTCAACTTGGTATATGAATTATTTAATTCTCCCAAGCCCTAGCATGTATGAAAAAAATGCTATGAAGCAATAAGATCTAGACTTGCTTCCACTGGAGACAAAAATCCAGCCCCTGGCAATTTCAGTGGAAGCTGCACTAACCTGTAGGATTGTTTAAATGGAAACCGCTTCATTACCATGGTGACTTACAGTGTTATCTACAGAGTTGGCTTTCAAGACCCATTTAGACACACAAATAACATCCTGATGCATCTCCTAAAGTCAATTCCTGCCACTCTAGGGTCTTGTAGCATTGCTGGAACCTCACCTTCTCCAGTCCTCTCCAATTTGGTCCCCCAAACTCTGGCTCAGCTGTAGTCTGGGGTCTGAGAGAGGGCATTGGTATGATATTTATGGTCTAAGTATAGAAACAACATGCTGTGAAGGTCTATTTTGGCTTCAAGCCTGGAGTAGGTATGAAAGATCATTACTCAGGACTGGCATAGACAGCACTCTTCCAGGAAGCAGTCACTGTTTGGGAAGGGTCCAAGCTCTGCCAAAGGAGTGAGTGCCAGAAGGGACATTTATGCATCTCCTGGAAGACATTTGAATCTAAGAGAACCGGTTCCAAGCTTCTAGGCAAAGAATAAAAAACAAAACAAAACAAAACAAAACAAAACAAAACAAAACTCAACAAACAAACACAACCCTCCCCCAAAAAAAACCTCCGCAAAGCTCATCTCAGAAGCTCACTTCCCTTCAGCAGCATCTGTCTTTGAGGGGGATGGAGATGTTGCCCATGCCATGCTCCTGTTGTTATGGTAACCCTGAAGGTTTTTTTAGGACAGAGCTTTACAAGTTTCATTATTTACATTAGGTTGCTCTCTGTTTCTTTCCACTCATCTTGCATATTTCCCACTCTCCCCATTCCCCTGGACTGCCTGTACACATGGTTAAGTAATTAACACTTCTTTGTATTATGCACCTGGGAGAGCACTGCAAACATCAACCATAATATGCAATTTAAAAGTACCGAAATTCCTCTCTGATTTGAAATTAAGCAGGGGAAATGTTCAACCCTAAGATTATATTTTTTCAGTTCATTTACATTTCTATGTCGCTCACAGCAAATAATTTTAAAAACTTAATTTGCATTTCAATTTTTGTCATTCCGTACTTATTTTCTGTATTTCACTCCACAAAAAGAATGAAAATAGACTGTGAAACTTACTGGAAGCTAACAAATCTGGCTCTTCTTTTCTAGCAAAATGTTTGGCTTACAAACCCAGCAAGGGAATAATTCCAATCAAAATTGTTTTCATTGGAATCCTTAAAGACGGAAACATTTCTATTGGTCTGAATCTTCATTTCACAGAACTTAAATTCAGCTCTAACCTGACTTGTTGGTGTACTTTCTGAAAAATTCTTCTGCATGCATTTTCTTCCCAGCTTGCAGACTCTGCAGCTGACTAACTCTTAAACAGAAGTTTTAAAGTAAATCTATTGAGGCTTGTCCGGGGACAGCAGGATCCCAGACTACTTTTGAACCTCATGATAGGCCTTAACAATTTACACACACTTTAACACACAAAGAAATAAATTCAAGCAAGAAATATATCCCAAAATATATGAGAAAACAAGAGAGAAATGAGAAATGTATTGGGAACAAACATGAAACAAGACAGCTCTATTTTCACCTAGTTACTCGGAAGTGGAATAAGAATTTTTCAGGTTTTTCACCTCCTCTGGGCTGGAGTTAATGTACCTTTCAAAGTTCTTTAAATCTAAAAAACAAAAAAAAAAAAAGTAGGAGAAAATCCAAAATTGGCTCTGTGGACTGATTTCCTTCCATTAGACTTTATTTTTTTGTAAAACAGAAAGCTTAACTTCATTATTTTCATGTCCAAAATCAACAGAGAATGCTTCCAAATGTAGACATATGGATTTAGTGTACTTCCACTGAAAACATGTGTAAATCTCCAGCTACCTTTCTTTGCCTGGAGGAAAATTCCTTATTCTTCTTAGCCCTTGAAATCAACCTCAAGAACAAGAAAAAAGAAAAAAAAAAATCTGACAATTAGGAATTGCTTGTGATGGAAGAAGGTAACTAGGAGGTCATCTCAAAGGAATATCTTAAACTATTTTTGTGGCACTCTCTGAGCTCCAGAATGACTCTCAGACCATCACAGAAATAATACTTGTCCCTTGTGACACTGAACGTATCTCTGCAACACATCACTTCAAAGGCTTGGTTTTGTGTGGAGCTTGTTAAACTCTTCCAGGAGAACTTCCAGTGACAGCCCTTGCGTTGGAGAAATGGGTCAGGGCTGAGCGCTGGATCTCTGGGACTCACTGTTGCTACTAATTATAATATAAATCCTCGGAAGATTTGAAACAGTAACATCAGCATGAAAATAGTCTAGCTCTTGTTCAGCAGAGAAGAAATCTCCTTTTCTGACTACTTATCAGTAATTAATCACAGAGCCTTTCAGAGAAAGAGAAGGTGGCAAGTGAAACAGTTTCCCCGGTCACCCTGTTTTGAATGAGCAGGGGATCCTGACTCAACACTTCTTGGTGTCTTCTACCACAGATCAAGCCACAGTCTCAGGTTTTTATCTCAAAACTTCCGTGCATTGTATTAATCATTGTTGTGCATGTATAAACCTCAGTCTATGGTATGGCAGTTCATCTGCTGGACCAGAACTCAGGGAGCTCTGAGGGGATGCACAGGGGATCTGGTCTCTCATGGGACATGAGTGAGATCAGTCCCACATTGCTGGACACCTGAAGGCAAGGTGGGAAGACGAATCTCCTCTCCCCGCTCCCAAAATTCAGGAAGGAGGTGCCACGTGGCTGGGGTTGGCTGGCATCCACCAGGCTGCTGAGAGGCTTTGGACCCAGCTTGCTTGGCAGTCACCTCCTTAACCGTGTGCCAGTTCAGTGCTCTGTAATGCAGCCCAGAGCAAAGCTCCAAGCCTGAGCTCTGATGTGGAAACACTGACTGAGAAACAGAAGCAAAAGATGAGGTCCGCGTAGGCTTGAAGGGGGTAGCTGTGGAGATGACGAGGTCATCCAGCGGTGAGACCGCTTGCTTCCAAGAGGGGAATTTGCGCTAAGCTCTTGACCTCCCACAGACTTCTAGTGTGGAATCGAAGGAAAACTATATGGCCTACTTATGTTTTAGGTCCCCATGTACAGCATGGGCACACTTCTATTCCCTTACATCACAGACCTGTTGGGAGGATGAAATGGGGAGGTCCCCGAGTGCAGCAGTGACAGCCACAAGAGCAGGATCTGAAGCCCCGGATGAGACACAAGTCTGGATCTTCTGTGAAACTGAGGGGAGTTAGTGTGAGTTAGTAGTCTGCTAGGCCAGCATGTACCACAGGAGAGGAGTTGGGATGCAGAATGATGACTTTTCACATTCCCACAGCAATTTCATAAAATTATAACAATATTAATAATAACCATTCACTGCACTGTTACACCCAAACAACCAATGCAAAGCTCAGCTAAATGTCAGATCTCCTCCACTGTCATGAAAGAGATTGTGTAATGCTGACAGTCAGAAACAAAACATTTAGGGGAATGAAGAAGATTGTAATGAAAAATGTCAGGGAGACAGAAATAGCTGGTGCCCTCACAATTTCACCCTCAAGAAACACTTTCATACAGGATGAAACTGGGGATGGAAGAGGGTGAAGGAAGGTTATGAATTGTGCCATAGAAAGTCCTGTTAGAGAGAGCTCTATACAAATCTTGTAAAGAGGATTTTTCGCTTAGCATCAGTAAAAATGCGACACTGTTCCATGAAGAATGTCACAAGAAATGATGCTGTAATTGAAGTGAAATTCAAAGTTTAATTGTTTGCTTATTTGTACTAGAATGAACAGTATGCACATATCCCATCATGTTCGCACTTGAATCTGAGACCTTGTCAAGTGTTAGTGTGTTTAACCTCATGAAATCCTTCAGTAGGCATAGGTACAGTTGGAGGACACCATTTCTAGGACAGCTGACTGCCAAGAACAACAAACAGCCCCAGTTAAAATGCAACCAAGGTCTAGCTGCCTTCCTTGCTTATACCAAGATCCTGCATAGGCAGCCAAGGATGGGACAGATGAAGGGGGAACATGGTAGCTGCAAGGAGCCGTTAATTCTTTGCCCTGCTTAAGACACCAGCTTCAAAGCACACAAAGAAGGCAGAGAAGAGGAGAATGCTGCATGTTCTTCAAGCATACATGGAAGCCCCTCATCCAACCCAGTTTAGACCTTAGATAGACTCACGTAGCTTACACCTGAATTTCTTCACTATGTACATCCACATTGCTCACCTGCCCGAGGCTGCGAGGCAGTTTAGAGCAACCTCCACCAAGGCAACTTAGCCCGGGAGCAGTCCCAGATGTTTGCATTCATCCTTACAGCCCCATTACAGCCTCATTCCACCAGAGTTTTAAGGGGGATTGTTGAAAACTAGGAGCTTAGAGGGAGAAAAGAAGCCACAGCACAGAAGGCCACGAGTTATATTTGCCCTGCAGCTGCCTTTCATCAGCTGTTCTGCAGGAATGTGCACTTACTCGAGAGGGAGCAGCCGGGGTGGTCGTGCTGAGGGTGTTAAAGGAGGTGGTTGAAGCGTGGTTGAGTGGCCAGGTCCCACGCCCTGTCATCTCAGGGGCTTCCTGGCACCGCGTGCAACACTAGTGAGGGTTTTCTCAAGGGATTAGCAGCTTTCCATTTTTAAATAATTTACACAAAAGCATCTTCCTTCCCTAACTCTGGTTATTTTTAGGCAGAGAAAAATACACATGCTTATCTATATAAATAATCAGAACCATATGGCCTAAGCATTCCAAACAGATCAGTTAAACCAGCTTTCCGAGAGAGGGACTTTATGTATGCCTGTGTGTCTGTAAGTATGCTTAGCACAGATGAACTGTGTACTAGCCTGGCAACCTCAGAGACCTGAGTGCAGGATTGACCCACTACAGCCTTACAGTAGGCTCTACAACCAAAGCAGCTTCCTACAACACCATTGCAAAGGTGTTTTAGCCTCTAGAAAGGAGGAGACAGGTCGTTTTTTGCAGCATATTCATGGCTGCATTTTGAGACTGACCCAACATGGCCAGTACGTGCCAAGATCAGTACAGAAATGAAGACAAACACAGTTTGTCTTGGAGCTGCTAAAGAGCTGGAGACAGTCCAGGCCACCAAAGTGACCAGAGGGTATGAAGAAAGGCTAAAGGTTTGTTCAGCCTCGAGAAGGGAAGACTAGGGGGAATCTAATCACAATTTCCAAAGAACCAGTTGGCCAAAGAACCAGTGGAGCCTTCCTCATTGGAAATATTCAAGGCTTGGCTTGACAAGGCCCTGAATAACCTAATCTAAGGCCTGCTTTCAACAGAAATTTGGATCAGATGATCTCCAGAGGTCTCTTCCAGCCTAGACGTTTTTGTGATTCTATGATTCAGTGCTCTTCATGGAGGCCAGCTCTTCAAGTGCAGTAATTAAAGAAATAAAATCCACAAAATCCATCACCTGGGCTCAAACGTGAAGTAGGTCTCGTAGCCTGTTTCCTAGGCTCTGAGTTCTGCAGGCCCAACGGGTTTGACAGTCTGAGGGAACTGAAAGTGCATGCAAAAAGAAATGAGTTTCCATATCTGAGACAGGTGCACACTAAGTGACTCAGGTCAGTTTATTTTTCACTATGTTTTGCCACAGAGATGGTCCTGAGGCCCCAGCTGTTGGGAGAGTCCCAGTATAGAAGGCACTGTACCACATAACAGACTGACCATTTCAGTATGAAATGCAAAAGGACAAGCAAGATCAGTCTCCATGTTTCTATGGAAGACAGTGCCCCTTTTGCTGCAAACACCCAGCAACTTCCCTAATTCACCTGTTGGCTTCAACTCCCATTCCGCCACACGGCAGGTCTGTACAGAGCTCTGGGATATAAATCTCCATACAGCCATCAGGAATCATGCAGCAACCTGCACATGGGAGTTGAGACAAACATATACCCCCGGAGAGCTTGTTTATTTTTAGGGCTGAAGAACCCACTAAAAATCTGTTGAAGAAAATAAAGACAGAGTCCCGTGGTGACAGCTAATGCTGTAAGTAAGGAGACAGATGCATGTATGTGAGGAGTAGATTAGTTGAGAGAGCACTGCCAAAATCAGTTGGTGTATAATTTTCAGGCCATAAAACTGTTTTTAATAGTAGGGCAAAAGCAGGCTAACATTGCTTCCCTGTTTACTTGTTTTAATTCCTAATCCCAGGAAGTAGTCACTTTGAGCGTTTCGCAGCTTATATATGCAGTCAGCAAGTCTAAAAATTAAGAATCTCCACCGGGGAGTGAACGAAGCTCTTTGTGCTGCCCAACCTCCAGCTCTCCTTGGCCAGCTGAGATTTCCCCTCTTGTGGGGAGCTCTTTGATGGATGGTATAATGGGGCTCAGAGGGGTCCTAATCCCCCAGGGTTTAGGAGGGTTGTGCAGAAGGTATAAAAGGCCATGCTGAAGCAGACTCCAGCTACTTTCAGCCAACAGCCACTTTGGCACCATTCCCAGCCAGCGTAGGTTATTGCAGTCTCTGGAGTATTTCTAGCTCCTGATGGGGGTTGGAGTATAACAGGGGAAGAGAGAGAGAGTGAGTAGGCTGCAGCATCTGTAACTCAGTACAAAGTACAGTACCAGCCTTCCCTTTATGGGCACACATACGTGCACACACACTCATCCTTGGCCTTACGTGGCCAGGAGCAACTGAGCCCGGGATGAGGGCCTGCCAGCAAACACAGCCATGGTAAGCGAGAAAAGTAGATTCCCAACAGCTGTCGGGTCTCCAAACTCAGTAGAAGATTATTAATTTATGCTTACATTGGGGGCTATAAAGCAAATCAAACTGGGGTGACCAGCAGAGGTGGGATGCCCCTTAGTCCTCTTAGAGACCAAGGAAGTAGTCCTCTTAGAGACCAAGAGGACTTCAGAGACTTGATCATTGGTGCCAGCAAGGGACAGTGGTATATTTATAGACACAAGAAGTTAACGGATGACCAGACATCAGTATTGCTAGTGCAGCTGTACAGAACAGCAAAACAGTGAAACAAGACTATGTGGCTCATCACTATGTTTTCCCTCAGTTCACAGTAAATTAGACACAGAACAATTCTCCTTTTCCCTAGCTCTCCTCTGGTCTTTTCATTTCCATCAACATGATTGCAAACTCCAGGCCTTTTGACCTGTACTGAAGGAGAGAGAAAATCAAACATACACATCCCTTAAATTCACGACTGTAACGTTATTTACCTCTGTTATCTCTATCCAGCCAGAGAACTGTAGGGGCTTTCTGTCACAGCAACATTTGTCACTGCTCTGGCTTCAGCCTCTTCCTTTATGTTGGTGCTTTAAAAGGATTGGTTTTCCTTCTAAACAGGTGCTGAGTTTTAAATCAGTGTTTAGCCCCATTACTCATCTAAGTATTCATTATTTCTCAGTTCACTGACATTTATTCATCCACATTTGATCAAACTGAGTTCTTCTTCATCTGCTCTTCACAGCTTCCATGCTTTGACTCTGGTCCCCAGTGTACCCAGATGTTTTTCTGCCTATAATATTTCTCTATAGGCATTTTATTTTTTGCTTCATGCGTAGTTAGGAACAGGAGATGAATCCTCTTTTTGAGTGATTTAATATTCATCCCTTTTTGTGCCTTTTCGTGTGCATTACTTGCTTTCTGTACATGTGGGATTTGTGTCAGGAGGTGCTAATTTCTTCCTCTGACGTGGGTGTTGTAAGTGACAGGTGTTAATAAGGTTTGATCTGTGACTTTTACTTTATTCAACTTAAGGGTTTTTCTTCTCACATTAGCTGTCTCTTTAACACCTTTGATAGATGGCATACAACTGCATATCAAGGCATATTAGAGAGGTCTCATTGATATTTATGTGTTTAGGATGTACTCCACTCACTCTTGCTGTGAACTAATCCTTTGACTGAAGAGCTTTTCATTTTATGCTCATACTTTCACATTTCTGCCTTGACTTCCAAGCAAAATGCATCCAGTCTTTCCCAAGGGAGCCTTGGGAAGGGCAGGAAAAATTAGAATTACAAAGAAAGCAGTGTGACAAAAAAATATCCACATGTGTGTTTAACCCTTGCTCTCCCCACAGAAATTAGATTTTATTTTTGCTGAGACTGAGGTGTTTCAGTAGTTACTAACAAGAATATACTTCCCCAAAAAAAATTTCCTCAGGTTAAGACTTAGCCCTGGCAGCAATAACTCAACCTCTACAAATTCCTATCTGGAAATAAGCCAATGATTAACCTGGCTTGGAGTCTTTGCAGAAAATGACGGGCAGAAAGCGACTTTGCACTTGCCTCTGGGAGCCCCACAGACTCCAGCCTTTCCTGCATTTAATGTATTACCCACACACCGTTGCAGGGAACTACTGTGAAATTTCAGCTGTAAGAGTGGTGCATTTTTCTGCATCAAGTTTTTTGCAGTGGAAGGTGATGTTTCCTTTGGAAGGGGCAGCATGATCTCGTCGAGGAGTTGCTGTTAACAGTGTTAACTTACATCCTGTTCCTGTCTCCATAGGCTGCTTCTTCTGCTAGTTTACTTGTTTTATTAAATGCTACCTTGGCTGGTATGAGGGCTTCAGTGTAGATGTCTGTGGCTGAACTGTTCAGCCTCTCTCTGTAGTCACTGGCGAGAAATGGGAATTTCCATGAGGCACTTGATTGCATCTGGGAATAAGGTGTCAAAGCTGGAAAGTAAACCTGTCAAGACACAAAGACTAACCCAGACGTTGACCTCAGTGTGCTGTGAGATAAGTGCCACATTCAAATTCAGGTGACACAAACGCCAACCTTGCCTTCTCTTCAATGACCTTTTGAAGGCTTTTTACCTTCCCAGGATGTTTCCTTGGTACAGGAGAGCGCAAGGATCTTCTCAGCCTCACAGCTCTCTGAAGACGTTACCCTGGGCTCACTTTACTGGTTTACTGCTGAATATTGGCCCAAGTTTAAACATATTGGCAAAGCTTTGAAAAAAATCTTTTAAGATCTGTATGCTACCAGCACCCCTAAATCCTGTTGATTTCTGTGGTAAAGTTCCTAACTAGGAGTTTGGTCATTGGCCGTTCAATGTTTATCCTATTTAAGCAGAAAAGGCCTATATTATCTACAAGACCTCAACTTCTTAATTTTGGGATGCCCCTGAAAACTTCTGAAAGAATGAGAAACTTGCCCACCATGAAAGTCAGCCAGCATGAGGGCTTTGTCAATGGCCAAACCATGTCTCTGCAGTCTCCAGCATCTGAGGTGGACTGGACACTTGCTGTTTGCCAGTACCTATGTAAATCTCCTCACATTATTCTCCTCACTGAGCAACAGGTCATTAAGGTAATAACAGTAATTTAAAACTATAATTATCCCACCAGCAGGGAGAGAGAGAGAACAAACTGTAGATGAGCCATTCATTTATTTCTTGCTCGGTGGGGTGTCCCAACACTACAGAATATGCTACCCTGACGAGAAGAGTCCCATTTCCAGTGAATAGGAACCCACATCACAAGAAGTCACATTAACAGCCATAGCGGAGAGGTCAATGAATTTACATTGATCCAGGGTACCAGCTGGAAATGGCAGGGGGTCTTTCCACAGCACCACGTCCTGCCGCGCCGTTGCTTATCTTCCATATGCTGTGGCAATAAATAGAAAACTTTAGCTTCCAACTGCCCTACAGCCAATAAATGTCACACAGGATTTTTATTTTTTTAATAACCATTTACGTTTAATTTGTAGCTGTTGAAATGGGAGAAAGGAGGAAGGAAATTCACTTGTTTATTTATCTCATTATTTCTTGATGATTTTGTCAGACCTGCCCTGAGTTAGTCACACATTTTACTGTCAGTGGGAAAGATTCTCAGATTTTCATTGGGTTAAATACATATTTTGATCGAGTCCTGGAAATTCCTCACTGTGGCTGTGCACTGAGAGGAAAAAAAAATCTTCAGTCAAAGAAAATAAAACTCTTGAGGACTCAGTTCTTTGCCACCCTATACTAAATGTGGCTATTCACAACTGTGCTAAACGGTTGTAAAACTCACAACAGGAGTAAGCATTCACTTTGCAGCCATTTAAGTGATGCTATGGGATGCCAGGCATCAAGGAATCAAGTCTTTGTAGTAGAGAGTCTACAGATTATGGAAGAAAGGGGACTTTCTGCATGTATGTATTTTAAGTAGCTCTGTGAGTATATGTGTGCATAAACAGAATATAAACATTTCAGACTAGCCATGCCTCGCCCCTTTAAAGCTATGCTATCCCAGTCATCAAGAAACTTGTTAAGAGTTCCATGGCACAAATGTTAACATAACCATGAAGAGATTTTATTTTCCACTTCCAAAACTTGGAAGAGGTTTCACCTATAATGGTCAGACAGGAGGTAATCAACAGAATCAATGTTGCCTGGGGTGTCTTTCTTCGCGTTCCAAAGTAGACATCTCAAGTAGCTCAGATGAATCATGCTTGATCATTAGTTATGTAGACATCTCAAGTAGCTCAGATGAATCATGCCTGACCATTAGTTATATAAAGACATTAAATACATAAAATTAGGATGAATCTCACTGTTGAGGTTTACATTTGAGTGAGAAATCTTCATGGTCTCTGAAGAAAACAAGAAAATATCCTCAGGGATTTGCTATTCCTATCCTACCAAAACCAAACATAATTTGGTTTGATTTTTACTGAAAGGCTAGAAAACAGTGTAACTTTAGAGACCAGAACTCCCAAAGTCAGTAAAAGAGTCTTCTGTGGACACTGGTGGATTTTGAATTGAGTCTGCAAGAAGAAGTTGAAACAGATCTTTACATCAAATACCTACTTGAGGTAGGACCAATGTCACACTTTTTATCTTTGGTGTTCTGTCCCGCAGCCTTGTTGGTTGTCTTCACCCCCAAGGACCCTATAAGTCCGCTTTACCCCTTTTCACACCTGCATTTGTTCCTGATCTGTTGCTGGACATTCTCAGCTGTCTGTGAAGCTGTGGTGGACCAAGCCCACTTTCACAGAAACATGTTGGACTTTTTTCTAAAATCGAATTCCCTAGTACAGTTCATCACAATGGGGTGTAGAGAAACATGTCAAGGGTTATGTGGGAATGAGAGCAGAAAAGGACAGGTACCTTGGGCAGGCATTGCTGCCAGTGCTTCACCTTGAGCAACCAAAGCCTGAGGGTTTTGATCATGCGGGAGTCTCACATGCTTAATGGTCCGATCACCCCTGAGCTTTCTTCCTGCTCAGGGTGCTCTTTGGTACTACGAAAAAGAGACTCACAGCAAGAAGTCCCCCCAATATAGCTGTCTTTTTTCCAAGTATCGCATAATGAAAAATGCTATGGTGTTCCACGGTAATGTGAACCACTTGATTCAATATTTAGCAACTTAAACAGGTGCCAAGCAGTAGAGTTATTTGGGTATTTTCCAGAAACATAGTTTATCATTGGAAAATGCCAGTTTGTTGAAATGGAGACTTTTCTTGGGAATATGCCAGTTTTGATGAAATTTCCATAAGAAAGGTTTCCATGGTAGGATAAGATTTCTGGTCAAAATGCCAAAGAGAAAGAGAGATGCTTCTCCCTCCTCTAGGAAAGCCAATATGCTATTGTTAGGGCACCTGCTGAGGTCAGAACATCCAGCCCCAAATCCATTCCCAGACCACAGCTTTGGACCTGGCTGCCCAGTTACCTGGTTGACTAGTTTAACAGCCCATTTGCTGTTCTCAGTTGACTGTGTTTCAGCATCTCCTATAAAAGCTATTCTGCATTCTCTGAGTAACTATTGGTATAGGAATTTGAACCTTAGTCCAAACAACAAGGCTTGAGAATCAGCCAAGCTCTTTCTCCTTTCCTGGCCAAATATTATTTATTCATTAGAAATGTAGTCATTCCTCACTTCACCTTGGTGTGTGCCCCCAAGTCTCATTAGTTGTGTCTGCAGCAATAAAGTGTGGTGTCCATGCTTATATCCATGTCTGGTTTGCCTTTGACCCATACAGCTACCCTGCGGATAACCTGCAGCTTGCGTGTTGAGGAAAAAGTGCTGAGCAGCAACATATGAGCCAAAAAGTTGCCAGCATGGTCCCACATACTCTGTCAGGCAAATCCCAGCTACACTTAAATCAGAGGACCTTAGTGAAGGTCCAGTGGGTGGGTCCAGTCTGGGCTGCAGACTGGGGGCCACCTCAGTAAAGACAGCAAATACAGATGTTGACCTCTGTGGGAGCTGAAGACATGGAGCACACTGGAAGACACCTGTTAGGGTTATTTGGATCAACGTATTTAAAAGGATTAGTGAAATTAGGAGAAGTCTTATTTATCTGAATTCAGCAAGGGGTGCTGGATATTAGCTTCTAGTTTTGGCATGTCTCATGTCTCCAGCTGAGTGAACTTCTGACTTTTTTGCTGGTAAATTTCCATGGGTTTTATGTCCTTAATGTCATCTGAGAAGACAAAAACAGCAGGGTGTTTGGTTTGATTGGTTTATTTTTTTTAACTGAAAACCTTATCATTATACCCAGAACTAGTGAAGTAACCTCATCATGGATAATAATTGGTGAGAATTTTTTAAAGTTTTCTCCATGGAGTAAACATTATTTGCAAGTACATAATCTGTCAGGGTTCTCTGGGGTACAGCAGTGAACAGGAGCATAAACAGGATTTTTTTTACTATGATCCCAGCAGGCTCTTTTCTTATCTACAGACGCAATGTTTTCGATTGTGTGGGAAAGAGAACATAGGAAGCTTGCAGTATCTGAAACTTTTTCATTCTATATTCCACTGCCCTGTGTGTTGAATTGAGGCAGAAAAAGTGGATTTATATACTCAGTTATGGGGAGGGACAGGTTCTCACTGTTGCTGAGTCAGAAAGAGTAGGTTTAGTGGAGGAGGAAGGGGGAAGTGTAAAGACTGCAACAGTTGTTTCCTGAGTCTAATTTCCAGTTACACCACTTGACATCCCCCCCTTAATCGTGAGATGATGGTGTGAGAAAGAAGCCGCACAGCGCAGGCAGAATTTTCCAGAGAACTGAGATGTGGGCAGAGCCTTGGAGTTTGCTTAGTCAAAGTGGAAGTTGTGGGAGCAAAGGGTACTGATAATGGTGAAGGAAGGGATAGAAAACAACAATTTTTGTGGGAAAACTTCTATGCTTCCTTTACTAACAGCTGCCAAAGACGCCCACTGTGGCCCTCTAGGTAAACTAAGATACCGGTTACTACCACTGTCATTTCTCACTTTCACAGTGCCACCTGTGGTCTTTCCTTAAAGGGTGAATTATAGGTTGCATACGTAGCTCAGGTGACACTGAAGTAGCACTTGGCAGTTTTGAAATCTCAAATGTACACACCCCGCACCCCCTTATGCACCCAGGTGAACATGCATTTCTTTCTAATGTAACAAAGGGGTCATCAGGAGAGTAATAGATTATTGATTTTTTCCCACTGGTAAATTTAATAGAGGACAGACAGATGGAGCTTTGAAGATGAAAAGAGTAACATTGTCAAAACAAGCAGATGATAAAGAAGATTTATCTAGCAAACAGCTCACTTTAAGGCATTAGTTTGGGGCAATCTATGGAGCGTAAGATGAACATCTATCTTCAACATGCTATCGGTTTCTAGACAGGCTGTACTGAAATAAAAATTGACTGCATTTACACCACCATGACAAATATCTTCTACAGTATGAGCATCTTAAATATTTATGTTTTTAATCATGATGGTATTGTCTCATGTTTTATTAGATTTACATAGACTTGCAGACACCTAATAAACAAAGAGAAAGATTAGAATCCCAGTCCTAGAGAAATCTGGACATTTGTTACTTCCTTTATTCATTTAGGAGGGAGCATGACAAGAGTCTCAAAGGACTGGGCCTCTGTTGCATAGCTTATAGACAACATCTCATCAACAACCAAAAGACCTTAGGCACTACAGCAAAGCATGCAATGGAATCCAATCCTGATTAACAAAACACCTAAGTACACGCCCAAGTTGCACTTTTAACAGCAAAGAGTTAAATATCTCCTCAAGCCCTTCACTGGCCAAGAAGCTGAGGTAGATAAGTGGCTACAAGGCATTGCTAGCTGCCACGTTATGCCTGACTCACGTGTCACTCTGCCAGCTGGCTTGGACCCAAAATGCCAGCAAAAGCATTTTCATCTCTTCCCAGCAGACTGAAGCCACACCTGGAGTCCCAGTATCTCACCTGGGAACGTGACGCCTTGTTGGAAGGGCAACAGCCACAGATTGTTGTCACAGAAGATACCAATCTCCACGCATTGCTTTTCTTCAGAAAACTGAATCTTTCCCTTTCTCTGAGAAGTTACAGCACAAAGGAAAAAGTGTTTAGATGAGATTATTGAGATGGAGCTGAGTGGAATGAAGGCAATAGAGCATTTAAATTGTAGTTAATCACTTCACGCATTGGAGTAGAGCTGGAAGTTCATTGCAGAGTTTTCTGAGGTGATCATAACACAGACTTACTTGGGTCTAAATCTATTGCTTCCTTCAAATCATAAAAGGGTCTTAAATATGTACAGATGAGAGGCCATCAGTAAATTTTTATTTATTCATGAGCCTCTGTCTCTACTAATTGCTGCATGTGCAAGTATAACAGAAAATGCAACACGGTCTTTCCTTCCCTGACTTCCTTCTTGATTATAGAATCATAGAATCATAGAAAGGTCTGGGTTGGAAGGGCCCCCAAGGATCACAGAGTTCCAACCCCCCTGCCACAGGCAGGGACACCAACCCCCAGGCCTGGACCTACGCGAGGTTGCCCAGGGCCCCGTCCAACCTGGCCTTGAACACCTCCAGGCATGGGGCATCCACCACCTCTCTGGGCAGCCTGTTCCAGCCCCTCACCACTCTCTCCGTAAAAGACTTCCCCCTAATATCTAATTTAAACCTCCCCTCCTTCAGCTTTAGTCCATTCCCCCTTGTCCTGTCATTTTCTACCCTTTTAAAAAGTCGGTTCCCCTCCTGTTTGTATGTTCCCTTCAGGTACTGGAAGGCTGCAATGAGGTCCCCCCGCAGCCTTCTCTTCTCCAGGCTGAACAAGCCCAGCGCCCTCAGCCGCTCTTCGTAGGGGAGGTGCTCCAGCCCTCTAATCATCAAGATCTGATGAAATAATTAACTACTGCAAAGATTGTACAAGTAAATGTCTGGTTATTATTTCACAGGTAACAGGATAAAATTGGATTAATTTCATTGTATTCAAACATGGCTGTAAAATTTACATGGGTAGCATCACTGCCACACCTCATATATAGTTCATTCAATTTCTATGTTAGTAAGCTTTGATGAAATCAGAGCTTCACAGCAGTTTATCTGGCAGAATGTACAAATTCCACTGGAGATCCCAGCAGCAATTACAAACTCCACAAGTCCTGAGCTATGAAAAAGTTTATAAATACTATCGGGTTTTTTAGAAGTTCTCAGAGGTCCAAATATTTGCTGCAGATTGCACCAAAATGAATCAGTCAGCCTCCTGGGTAAATAGCCAAAGATTTTAGCCAGGAATGAAGTAAATTTTATATATATAT